>JAIUZE010000040.1:0-152672 GCA_022085475.1 Heliosperma pusillum
TTCTACAAATACATTATTTTTCAATGTGAGACTAATAACACATTAAGTAGTTTACCATCAAAATTATTATTTATGATAATTTTATAAATTAATTTTTAATAATGTAAATTTAACTATTGTGACTATTATAATTCCATTTTGTTAAGAGCTCTCCAAAACAATAATTAAGAGACTTAAAAAATTGTAGTTTTATACCTAAATTCAAGTATGACTCATATTTATAATCATAGGATCACCCTATGTTATAATAATTTTTCAATGTGGGACAATTTCTAATTTATAAGTAATATATTCACCACACATACATTATTTTTCAATGTGGGACTAATAACAAACTAAGTATTACACCATCTTTTTTCATATAATATTTATTTCTTAACTGTTACTAAACTGTTATATTAATATTAGAATAATAAAAAATATTTTAAATGTCATATTAAATTTTTAAAGTCATTTATTAACATAACAATATAAAAAAATAGTTTAAAAGCTCGTGCGATGATCATATTTATGATCACTCCACTTTATGATAATTTTTTAATGTGGTACAAATTTTAATATTTATACGTAGTATAAATTCACAAGTCACGATACCTACATTATTTTTTTCAATGTGGAACAAATAACACATTAAATAGTTTACCATCAAAATTATTATTTATGATACTTTTCTAAATTAATTTTTAATGATGTAAATTTCACTATAGTGAAAATTATAATACAACTTTTAAGAGTTTTGTAAGACAATATGTAAGAGGCTCAAAAAATTTTGGGTTGAAACTTTAGTTCCAAATATGATTCCTATTTGTAATCATAAGATCATCCACCTTATGATGATTTTCTGATGTGAGACAATTCTACTATGTATAGGTAATATATTCACCACAACTACATTATTTTTCAATGTATGACAAATAATATACTAAAAATTACACCAAATATGTTCAAATAATATGAGTTTCTATACTTTTCAGGGTTTTTTTTCACCACGAATCTAATTATATTATCTTCATAATTTTTTTACAATACTTCAATTTTTTTAATAATACCTTTTAAAATTAATTTTTAATGATGCAAATTTAACAATTGTGAAGATAATAATAGACAAACTTGTAAGAGATCTCTAAGACAATACTTAAGAGACTTAAAAGATTTTAGTTTGTTATATAAGGTCAAGAATGATTCATATATTTAATCATAGGATCACCCACCTTATGTTAATTTTATGATGTGGGACAATTTTACTATTTATACATAGTATATTCATCACATCTACAAACTTTTAAGAGATCTCTAAGACAATATTTAAGAGATTCAAAATTTTTGGGTTGATACATAAGGTTTAAGGATGACTCCTATTTATAATCATAAGATTACCCACTTTATTATTTTTCCAATGTGGGAAAATTCTATTATTTATATGTAATATTTTTAGCACATCTACATGATTTTCCAATGTGGGACAAATAATAGTTATGAATTTAACTTTTATTTAAAGAGTTTCTAAAAAGTTGAAAAGTTGATAATATTATTAGGAAAATAATTAATTTAAAAAATATAATCAAAATTTAAGAGTTTAACCATAACTTGGAAAATATATGTATGAATATAATGTTGAAAAGTTGATAATATTAAAATTCAATCTTTATATAATATAATATATTTTATTTAATATTTAATTAGCCTAATAAAATTATGTGTAAGGTAGTTTTATCAATAAAAAATAAAATAGTGTTTTGAAATAGTTGGAGACTCTCTCGTTGCCTGAAAAATGCCTCTTTTATATATATATATTGATTCCTACCAAAAAAATGACGGAGAATTATGTTTTCTTACCATTTATTTTCATTTGATTGATTTTTAAATCTTTTCCCATCTTTCCTTTTATAGCGGGTTATAGTCCAATGATATAAGGAAAATGAAGATATAAGAGGGAAAGTAGAAAAAAGAAGAATATAACAGTTTTTGTATCGTATTGTTTGTTCTTTACATTGGTGAATGTTGATGAAGTGATCAAATTATTATTAACCTTAACTTTTTAGTTTCATATATTTTTGATATTGATACAATATTTTGAGAAGTTTTTAATGTATTCATTAGTTGTTAATGTGTAGTGAATTTGTTAGGATTGAAATTAACAACATAACAAATGCAAGTTTAATGAAAGTAAAGTTCTTCACATATTTTTCATGAGTCGGTTAAAAAAAGGTAAAATTATATTTTGCTTGTATTTTGACTACCAAATAGTGAAATATCTTATAATTGTGATTTTTGTAAAGTAAGAATGTTGCATGAATATCAATGTTTTTATCTATTACCATCTCATTCAAATTGTTCTTATTTTTACAATGGTTAAGAGAAAATGAGTGAAAAGTATTTTTGATTCTTATCTTCAAACAATCAAAATATAAGTATATAACTATGGTTAATACTATTTACTATACTTTATTAATCATTTAAACTTGTAGACTAAGACAAAAATATCATTTAGACATCGAACAAAAACGATATTATTCGGCTACAAATTAAAGTCAAATGCAAATAATAGAGGATGTACAACTAAAAAAAAATACTACATAATGTTGTGAATATCAAACCACTAAAAAAAGTAGTAAATTTTTTTAGTATCTATTAATAAAAAAAAACTAGAAAAGTCCCGTGATTTTCACGGGAAATTAAACTAGTTGTTGATTATATATCTATATCTATATCTATATTTAAGAAAGCAACAACCACAGAGCTGACGTGTCAGCCTGTGGTTGAAAGTCAACTGGTCAAAAAAGAAAAAGTTAAAGCCATGATTTCAGGAACCACTATCTTTTGAGGAAATTGCAAAATACTTATACACCATCTTCAAAATTATACTGATTATAACTTTAGTGACTTATATATAAATCACTACTACTACAAATATCAAATATATAAATTCAAATCATTATATTTAACACATTTGATAAAAATAATTAAATTTCACCATTTTAGTGATAATTATATCAAAATGAAGGCAAAAAATTAGATGCCTGAAACATGTCGGTTTAGAGAAATCTACAAAATTTGGATCATATAAAAAGAACATTGTGAAAGGTCTTATAAAATTAAATACTGAATGTTCTTTTAGCAAATTAAAATAAAAAATATAAACCTAATAAAATATATCTATCTATCTATAAACTAGAAGCTAAAACATGAACATGAAATTGGTTATTTGAAATCACTAACACGGAATCAACAATTGAAACATAATTATTTATCTTTCGACACTTATTAGACTTACATGAATGTAGTATATCTAGAAATTTCAAGTCAAAATAGTAGAATTGCCAAAAAAAGGTCAAAATAGCAGAAATGCACAATTTTTTTTACGATGTTGCGTTGGAGCCTCTATATACAGAGTAAGGTAGCGTATGAAATAGTATGGAGACGGCGTTGTGAACAAGGGAGAGGAGCCGAGTGATAGAGATGAAATATAAATGGTGTAACATGACAACAACTTTAATTGGATGTGAAAGGAGATGACTGGAGATGAAAGGAGCAGTAATTGAATTTGAAATGTGTACATGGGAGAATGGAGATGCAATCTTTGATTAGGGTTTTCAATTGGATATACTACTACATATAAGGTAATGAGTCTCTCAATGAGGGTGGGCTTGGTGGCTTTATGTATATATTTGATACGGATGCAATGGGCCGTGTTAGTGTATTAGACTCTTAGTGATTAACTTACCGTAAATCTTGCTTAACACGAAAATTACCCGTCTTAAGATTAAAACGGGTCAAATACTATTACATAGAGATCATAAACACAAAACTTTTGATAGTTTTAGCCAACCAGTGGAGTGATTGTATATATGTTTGATCCCTCTTAAGCTTACAACAGATAGTTGCCGAAAAAAATGCGAATTTGTGATTGACTTATTGGTTCGGAAATTGAATTAGCTTTATTTAGTTCCACTTTGTTAGTAACTTATAATAGATGCACTATTGATTATGGAAATTAATATTCAAGTTATTATAATAACCATGCAACTAAATATACTAATAGTAGTTGTTGTTATTACTAATAGACACGGACACACAGCAAATTTATTACAAGCATGCACTATGGGCAATTGATCAAAACTTATAATATTTTACTGTTGTGAAATAAATAAGGGAGATAATTATAGAGAAGGTAAAGAGATAATAGAGGAAGACAGATCTGTGTTATTATTCCATTATAAGGGGTATATATACACATACAATAGGGGTTGAGTTTCCATAAGATAATATATTCTAGTATCCTATAAGATATGGACATCCATATAATAATATTTCATAACACTCCCCCTTGGATGTCCATTACTGAAGAACATGCCTCGTTAGAAACCTTACTAGAAAAACCCTATGGGAAAACACTAGAAAGGAAAAGAGTACAATAATCTCCAAAAACGCATAACAAGCTGCCTCGTTAAAACCTTTCCATGGAAAACCCAGTGGGACAAAACCATAGATAAGGAAAAAGAGTACAGCGCGTGCTACTCCCCCTGATGATAACATGACTGTATATAACTTCAAATGAATCATGTTTTTACGTAACTTCTCGATCGTTGAATAGAATCCATTGTAGTTGATAAACTTGATATCTTCATATACTTGATCATTTCAATCTTCACATTGCTTTAGAACTCACAATTCGGATGTAGTCATTCATGACAACTCTTGATCTTCATTTAAGGTAATACACCAATAATGAGAGAAAATAATTTCAATTCTTCTCATAACATGACATAATATTATGTCTAAGACAATTGTCATCTCAACAATCATTACTATAGCGTATCAATAATGCGCTTGTAGTGCTACCTCGTTAAAAACTTTGATAGAAAAAACCCGTTGGGACAAAAAACCTAGTCGAAGGGAAAAAGAGTGTAGCAATCATCCATATATTGGATCTCTACGGGAGAAGCAATCAAATTATTGGATAATAATAATCCACAAAATACCTTCAGTAATTTTCTTTGCTAAACCATTGGATTGACATCCTCATTGTAGATTTTGACTACATTATTTTTCAATCGTTATGATACTTCTGGACCATAAACTCATTTGAAGTGTTTAACAAAAAACTCATTCAGATCTCAATTCTCATATGCTCAAACTTCAGGTTGAGACATCAAATAAACTCTAAAGGAGTTTTGATGTTCCATTTTGGAACTAATCACGATATCTTTCAATCGTATTGTAGAGATTTATATATTTCGTCACGAGTTCTTAAAACTCAATTGATCAACCATTTAACAAATGATGATCATTCATAAGAGGCTCCTTCAGGGAGATATCCTCGCATGAGAAAAATATACTTCTCCTTTTAAACATTTATCAAAGTAGAACAATATAATTAATCATGTGCATGCAAATGATATGTAACTAATTCTAAACAACATAGTCTAACAATAATGCAATAATAATAATGTATATATCAAAACTAAGATGCAATGTTGAACTTACTCTCTATATGCACATGATAATGACTCAAAATGCAAATTGTACAGTTTCTTTTATAATATTCATAATTTCAATTGACTTCAGGTCAATAGATGGACTTCAGGTCCATGAGCTCATTTATAATCAAAGATTATATGTCGACAATCAAAATTAGGACTTGCATATAATATCCCCATTTTCTAGTCCATTAAACTCCGCGCGCAAATGCATATCGGTTTCTTAACCATATCGATATAATTTCAACATCTCGCGATATTGTCAGTACTGATTAGTGATATCTGAATATATATGGTACCATTCCTCTTCTATATAGGCCATCGATTATCATTCAGATTTCTATGTCACTTAAGGGACATACAAATTTCTTTACTCCATAAGAGTACCAACTGCTCATACTTGTCATTTTCTTATTATTTGAAATATGTGAACCGATATGACTTCACACTACATATCATGTGTACGTGTTTATTGTTCAATTTGACAAGAATTTCAATTTTCATTACATATAATATCTATGACTAATTTATAGCACGCTATACCACAAATAGGGCTAATATGTCTATAATTAAATCATAGATCCCAATGTAATGTCACATTTAGACAAGGTGATCAAACTGGTATCGTAATACATCTTCATAACTAAATGAACACCATCATTTTTTATTTTATGAACCTCTATTTGATGTATTTCATATTGAAAACAAACCGCTGAACTTCAGGTCCAGTTGGGGATATCATACTTGTTTGTTTTTACCAGCTTCTCCTTATCATTCTCCAACTAAGGTGGTAAAAACTATCAATAACAGATAGATTTAATGGGCAATAAATTATTATATCCACCTTAGATCTCAATTTCTCATATCACCGATGAGAAATTATATGGACATTTTTGTATAATAACAAAATATTTCGGGGAGTAACATAAAATGCAGTTGGATTTCTAATGTGCCGAATTACAATGCCCAATTTGGGAGATCAACGATTTTATATAATAATCAAAATGTGATTGCTTATCACAAGAACTACTCAGAAAAATCATTATGTGGCTACAAGCCATTCAATAGAGTGTCAATCCATACATGGACATTTAAGTTCTTTATTAAACTTCTGAGTAATGTTTATATCTCCAATATCAAACATACTCAATCTCACTGTAGTGTCTTGCCTTTAATGAGATTTCTACACGAGAGAGTTTCAGCACTTATCTTTTCTCTAGGATAAACTCCGGGTTTATCAAAACGGGTATAATAAGAACCCGGATGGCCTCAATCGTCACATCTTAACAATTTAATGTCAACTTTTTATTTAGTTTGACGTCCACAATTTATGACGCTATTTTATAAGCACTTAGCTGTGTATAGATAATTTCCGAATAATTAATATATCACACGCCACTTTAATTTCTAGTTGACTATTCATCTTGCTAAACTTCTGGTTAGCAATGTCATATCACGTGCCAAATTTATAGTTGACTATAATTACAGTGCTAAACTTCCAGTTAGCAACATTTAAACATACGACTTCAAATTAAGTCTGTTGTATCTAGCCAGATAAAAATAGATGTAACATAAGACACTAACTGGTGTCTTATTTATATTGGCAAGACTAAAAATAATATCGCAATATTCCTTCGGGGAATATAATACATTGCTCTTTCTTGTAGTATGAACACAAATCATACATCAAAATTTCTTTTAGGAATACAAAACATAACTGGTTCTTTAAATAATCTCAGTTAAACTCAATTAATAATGTATCAGTCCCGTCAGGGGAGGTGGTGAAATCAACGAATCATAGTGATCATTCTTTTCATAATATTAAATGATTGATCACATGTCACTTGTATACGAGATACTACATATAGTGTTTTAAGCACTTACACGATAATGTGTCTTCATGACTATATTATTTGTATGAATGACAAATATATTTTATACTCAAAACATGATATCTCATTCGCTTCAGGGAATGATTTTGATTCGATTTGGATATGATTTTCAACTTTTAAGAGTATCTCATATTTTGCAAATATTCATGTATAAACATTGAATTTTTTCTTAATTATGATACTCAAATAATACTCATTATATGAAATGTGAGCATTTATAAACATTGTGAACTTCAGGTCACGGTTTCAATATGTGTAAACATTATGAACTTCAAGTCATAATTTAGTATATGTAAACACTATGAACTTCTGGTCATAGTTTCAGTGTCTTAAAATACTATGATCTGCATGCCATAATTCACTATATGTAAACACTATGAACTTCTGGTCATAGTTTAAGTGTCTTTAAATAATATGAACTTCAGGGCATATTATAAATATCAATCAACTCGTATATCAATATTTGATTTTTCTTTACTCGTATAGATATATGAGTCTAACATGACTTTTCATGAAATATTCTCCTTCACTATTCGAATTCGGCTCAATAAAGGCTTCATTACTTGGCTCACCAAAGGCCGCATTATTAGGTTCAATTCAGGCCGAAATATTAGGCTTTATATTATGCCTTGATGAATGAAATTTCAGATTTCATTATATTGTTCAACTTCAGGTGAACAAAAATCAATTCAGAAAAAATTCTCCCTTTTGCCACTAGCATTTACTTGTGGACTTCTGGCCACTTACACTTCAAAATATGAATTGATGAGACGGTGTTAAATTATTCTTACACAACTTTAAAACCTTGAACTTCAGGCCAAAGTTATAATATGGACATATCTGCTCATCTTTATAAAATAAATCTTTTGGAACTTCAGGTCCAAAAATTATATGATATGTCCTTTTCCAAAAATTTATTCATATATATGGATTTCTGCTACAATATATATAATATTAAAATTATCAAGATAATAATTGTATTCATACGGAATTGGTGATGAGGTAAAAGTATAAACATTTATTGCGAGGGACTACCAACATTTTCGTTATGAGACAAATTCTAAAAGACACACCATTAAATTAGTGTTCAGTAGAATAGAATAAGATATTATCATCATCAATCAATTTTATATTCACGGTATAACAAAAGTTGGGCAAAACATATATATGATTATTCCAAAACATGGTATCAAACAATTTATAGATACAATAAGTTACAATAGTACTACGTATATAATGGTGATGGAGTCACAGGAAAATTTTAACAATGGTAGTATAGTCAGGCACATTAGAAGTTTAACATGATACACCTAAAAATCAAAAATCAAATACACGATGAACGATACACACAAAAATCAAAGATCAAATGCACTATACACACAAAAATCAAATGCATGATACACACAAGAATAACTTATTGTAAATAGCCTTTTTTTTTTGTACGTATATATAAACAGAACCATATGCACAAAAATCAATGAGTCCAGAACCATATGCACAAAAATCAAAAGAGAAAGAAAGAAAGATAAACACAACTTTTTACTGACATATGAATGAAAATAAGTAAATAACGGAGGACGTGCCAGATGTAGAAATAATATGACTAGGGTTAGAGACTCGTGTTGATAACGTGTTGTGAAATAAATAAGGGAGATAATTATAGAGAAGGTAAAGAGATAATAGAGGAAGACAGATCTGTGTTATTATTCCATTATAAGGGGTATATATACACATACAATAGGGGTTGAGTTTCCATAAGATAATATATTCTAGTATCCTATAAGATATGGACATCCATATAATAATATTTCATAACATTTACTATATTATATATATGTAGTAGCCAAATATTGAGTATTTGAGTTGTCAAGTGTCATTTCCACTTTTGAAGACATTTTTTTTACAATTAAACATGGTAAATGGGACAATCAGATCGAATTCGAGTCCGATTAAGGGTTAGTAAGGTATAGTCGAATCAGATCGGGTCAAGTCATTTGAGGTCGCTTATCATTAAGTCATTTGGGGACAACAATTTATGATCGTTAGCAAACATTCTAACAGGTCAAATAATTAAGATGGGTCAATTCAGATTACGGGTCAAGTTAGAGTACTCAGTTCGGGAGTCCGGTCGAATTACTTGGACCACGTGAATTTTATTAGGTTTACAATATCTCATATGAAACCACTTTCTGTAAAGAATATATACAACTTTCAAGATTTGAAATAAAATACTTTTCTGAAAATTGAAGTTAACATGTCACCACGTAAAACGAGAAAATTATATAAAAAAACAGAGGGACAAAATTATACAAAATAATTATATGGTTCTACTTATTATATTATGTTATTATCATATTGGGTTAACAAAGTAAGTTATGTCGTTAGACAATACAAGCACTTTACCAATTTTAGATATATATATATATATATATATTTTAAAAATGTTATTATAAATACTTAAATTATTGTCGTTGATACATGAATTTATTAATATTCGTTGTAATTAATATGTTATTCAAACTTAAAATACATGAAGTTGGGAAAAGTGTCGACAAGACGTTACGATAAATTAGTTTTTATTCACGCAACAAGGTTATTGTTTGTTAATTTTTACAAAATATTTTCATTTCATTCAATATGAAACGATTTCTTTCATATGTGTGCTTTAGTCGGTCAGAATATCAATTTAGACACTTTAGACTTATCTAACAAGAGAAAGGACTGTATTTCAACAAATACTCAAGCAATGATGCATTTTTTTATTTCGTTATTATTATATTACTTTTGTTGGATATAATGGATGTGAATTTTAATCTATACGATGTTCTTGATAGGTCTATCATGTTTTCTTACTTACAAACATTAAAATCTAAAACCTTAAATAAAATTTGACACAAAACTTGACATGTTTTTGATAAAAAAAAACAATGTTATGACATGTTTTTGATAAAAGACTTGACATGTTTGTTAGTTATAAATAATATTATTGAGAATCTATCTTATATTTTAATAGATTTTGTGAAATATACAATATGGTCGTTTACTTTTTTGTTACCAACATGTTTACACGATAATATCAAGAGTTGAATTTAACAATTCGACTACATCATTTTAAATGTATACGAGTCACAATTTTAATTTAGTCCTATTTCACTAATTAACAATTGATACTAAATGAAAAACGGGTTAAAATTTTCATTCTCTTCGTGTACGGGTTTTATAAACGTGCGCACATTTGATTAAGTGAAAAACACGTGTAACAATTTGCACGATATATAACTATTCAAATCGATTCACTTTTACTAATATTGTTTGATAAATAAGTTAAGTTTTTTTTAAGTCGTCCGAGAAACATGATCAAAGTAGTGACTCAAATTTAGCAAACAATATGATATATCATACGTAGTACTACAATAACTACCTTGCCAGTTGACCCTGATGCATCATTTAGGTTAATTACAAATGAAATTTGTAACTCAAATCCAAAACTTAAATATGACTTTATAACTCAACTATTATATTTGTAATCTAAAATTGTCTAACAAATAGTAAAGAGAGTTACTATTACTCTATTTAAAAATTTATTTTTAAAGATAATTAACTTTAAAAGGAAATAATTACTTGTAATATAATGTCCCTTATATATATTTTTTTATAATAAAAAATTGAAATAACATTCCCGTGCAATTTGCACGGGTTTAAAACTAGTTATCAAGGATTTTCAAGTATTATGTTTTGTTGACTTAATGCAAGGAAAGCATTATAATAAGTGAATGAAAGATTCTTCAGCTGGGTATAACCTCTTATTGGAATTGCTAAACATGTCAAGTTAAATGTGAGAACCATTATTTGCATCTATTTCAGAATTGTGCATATACCATACTCCGAAAAAGGCTATACTTACACATTGTGTATGAGATTTTTCATACGCAACAAATTAAAATGTGTCATGTGTCAAATTTGATTTAGGTGTTGTTTGGCCGAGCTTTACAAGTGTTTTTGTAATTGAATAAGTAGAAGTTAAGCCAAACAGTGAAATTTGAGGATATAAAATTACTTTTAAAAAGTTAAATCCTAAAAAAAGGCTAGTAAAAGGAGAAGTAGTAAATTTCTACTTCTACTTCTATTTCTCACAATCTCTACTAAGCATCAATTATTTTAATTTTTTATTGTATGTACTGAAGATTTATTATCTTCCACTCTATTTTTTTTTGTGTCAAACTAACATAATATCAAACAATAATCTTATTTACATATATAGCACTAAATTCTTAAGGTTTGTAAAATTATTTATTGCTATGTGACTATGTATATATATTGATTATGATTTTGTTCTTATCGTATTGTTTTGATATAAAGTTCAATAGAATTATATATAGAAAGGAAAAATAATTTTTCTTTTGAGATGAAAAAGGTATGAGACGATCATTTCAATATTATATAACAGTCGTACAGTTTGAGAGTGAGACGATCATTTATATGTAAAAAAAATGAATGTTTGATTTTCAGAAGTAATATCTCATAGTGTAAAACGTTCTTATTCTATAACTAGTTTTGTTTCCCGTGATATTCACGGGCTTGTTGTGACGGGCGATTTAAGGTTGCTTTCAAATGTTGCTCATAGTCAGATAACTCTCTATTATGAGATGATATTCGGATGGTGTATGAATTTCAGTTAGAATACAGCCCGTAATATTATGGAGCCGAGTTTTTATTTACCGTGTTATAACTTAAATAAATTAATTATATTTAATAAATTTATAAATGTCTATACTATAATCATATCCGTGATTCGGATGTCCTAAGTTTACACGCTATTGGTTTTCATATTTGTTGTTCTACCTTACCTTTCTTTTCTGTACCATTTTTTTCAGCTTAAACTTCGTATTTTTTCAACTTAAACTTCATGATGGAACAAAAATTTACATTAGACTAATATTTATTTCAATACTATGAACCTACACGACTACACTTCATGTTGTTTGAGTACACTCCTATATATGTTCTACATCATGAATTCAAAAGATTTAGTCAAATTGTAAAATGGGAGAAAACACAGTTCATGGACTGTATATCAGAGGTACTACATCTGATTATATACTTTCTGAGTTTTTTTATAAACTTTCTGAGTTTTATTGTACAGAATTTGAGTTTTTAATATAATGTTTTTGAGCATGTTCAATTAAATACTAAGCTAAAAAAATACAACATTGCTTGAAAACTATACTTATAATTTAAATTAATTTTAAGTTTTTCCATCAAAAAATTATTATATAGCTTGTAATTATAAATACTCGAAAAAAAATATATATAAACTCAAAAACTAAAAGATTATGAGGTAATACATCCGATGCGTAATCCTCTTTCCCGAGAAAACACTATAAAATGTACTCCTTAATAGAAGACACGACCATATCAAGTACATTGACAGCTTAACCTGCAAATGTTTCATCATTTCATTGAATGGAGTTAAGAAGCTAAAAGATTGTAAAGGTTTAGTCAACAACAAAAGCGCAAAGTTATAAATACGAATAAGAATATGGGAAAAACGATAAACATAACAATAGTAGCATACAAGGAAAGCCAAAATTAATCGGATTACGAGATAATGAGAACTATTTACCAAAAACCCAATGATCAAATTAAAAAGAATTCATATTCTTGTAATTCTATATTGATTACGGACAACAAAACAAAGGAGCCCAATCCAATTGACAGTAAGAAAATATCTTATATTAAAATATTGATCAACAATCACATTAGATCAATTTATTCCATATGTGGTTCAAATCAACCGCAATAAATTAAAATAATTGGATCATCACTTTAGCAATAACAATTACGGAGTCTATTAAAACAAAATCGTGTTTAATAAAAATTGAGGCTTGACAATTTATTAACTAAGCATATAAATTAGTTATTAAAGAATTAAAAGAAAAACAAACCTGAGTAAAGAGCCAAACCTGTAGATTTTAAGTCAAAATAGACACAAAGTAGGTTTAAAGCACCTAATCAACCAAATAGTTACTAAATTAGCAAATTAAACTACATAGATAACCACAAAAACAATTGAGTTAGATACTCAAGAATAATTAGTAGTGAAACAAATATAATGACACCATTAGAAAACCAAAACAAAATCAGGAATAAAACCCATAATAGTGCGAGAAAGAAATGGAGTATAATATTTATCGGTTAATGTATGTTTTGTAATCAAAAAGACATTTATTAGTGAAGCTCAACATTTATTATCATTGTCCCTTCATCTTATTTTTTAACCGGGTTACGAAACATCGTCGACGTTTTATAAAACATCGTCGACGTTTTTCATAAAAAAGACCGTCACTACCCTTTTCCTCTCTAACTTCAATTCTTCTCTTTCACTCTCCTCTCCTCTCCCTCTCCCGTACAACCACCACCACCACGACCCCACCACTGTCGCCATCGTCCACCACCAGTAGCCACCACCACCGTAGCCACCACCACCACCACCGGCCTAAGGTAAGTTTTTATTTTCTTTTTATTTTTGAAATCGTTTTTAGATTGAAATATGTTTAATTGATTTGAATTTGGTTGTTTATATGTTTAAATGTTATGAATTTGTTTATGTATATATGTTTAATTGATTTGAATTTGTGTTGTGGTTTTCTTTAATGATATGAAATTTGGATTAAAGTTGTTGAATACGGTTTTTTGATTTATGTTGTTGAAGACGGTTTTTGAGTTGATTTTGCATGTTGGAAATGTATTATGGCGAAATTTGTGGAAGTAGTGAAAGAGGATTATTAGATTTATGTTGTCGGAAGACGGTATTGGTTGTTGGTAAAGAAAAAGCCCCCTTTTTGGACGTTGGTCACTAATACCAACGTCTGGGCCAGACGTTGGTGTTGATGACCAACGTCCAGGGTGGACGTTGGTGTTGGTGACCAACGTCTGGCCCAGACGTTGGTCATCAACACCAACGTCCAGCCCAGACGTTTGTACCATGCTCTTCATTGCACATGATATGCTTTGTGCGCCACTCATGCTTTGACCACGATTGTGCTTTGCTCTCAACAGCACGGTTCAAGTGCCAACGACACAACAAGTGAGGTGTAAGAGGATAGACGGACCGTAGAGCCGCGATCAAACCAACTCTCGATCAGTGACAAATGCTGAAATAGATGCTTCGGTGAACTCGAGAAGCATACCCAACTTCTTCAATAACCATTTGTACCCATCTTCCGACTCAGAAGGAATCAATACACAAGCAATTAAGAATGAAGATCCACATGGTGTGACACAACCAAGCTCAACGAGTGTCATCTTGTACACATTGGTCTTGTACGTCGAATCAATAAGCACAACATGTGGATAGGTACGAAACAGCTTCACGGCTTCCGGATGAGACATGAAAACATGAGAAAGCTCACATGTCTCGGGATTCTTCTCATGCCAATGCACATATTTCGCTTCTACAGCTAAGGACAACATTTGTTGAGCGGGATTTCGATTCCCTCTCATTTCACGCCTAAGCTTGGTTGTCTCACTATATATTTGGGTGCTTGAGGGTTGCGGTTTTTCCGAAGTTCTTTGATGAAGACCGTTTTTAATATCTCTCGGAGGAATCGAGGCTCGGACTTGTTGTTTCACATACTCTTTCTCTTCTTCAGTTAAACCCGCAAAATGCCTATGTCCATCCTTGTACTTTACCAACTTGTGGTTGTCTTCCCATAACCATCGGCGATCACAATGTTCCAAACTATTATGGATTTATCGTCGAAACCCCGAAACTTGTTTTGCACGGCTCGAATACGAAATTTGCAATCACATTTAGGTGAACCGGATTTTTTCCTAGGATTATCGGGATCATACATTCATACTCTCCCGGCGGCCTCCCGTACCTAGAACAACGCAAATATGAAGATAACAAGTCGGGTTCGCTACGGTTTTTCGCTCCATTAGTTGCTTTCACCAATGCAAATCCATTATCAAACGCTATCTTTTGGGCCCAATCGAACGCTTCGTCACGAGTATCAAAAACTATATCCGTCACAAATAAAGGGTTGAAATCGAACCCGTTATCGACAAATTCCTCAAATGAACCCTGTTTACAAGCGGAAATTACATTAAAACTTAAATAAACCCTGCGAAAACACGAGAAATTACACGAAAACACGAAAATACACAAGTAAACTTCAAAAAAACGTTGAACCACTAGTTCAACGTCCACTGTAGACGTTGAACCCTATAAAGAACGTCTAACCTAGACGTTGATATGGGGTGTCAACGTCTAGGAAGGACGTTATATATAGAGTATAACGTCCACATTGGACGTTGGTGTAGGGAATCAACGTGTGGTTTGGACGTTGATCACCAAAGGCAACGTCCACCTTGGATGTTGATATGGGGTGTCAACGTCTAGGTGGGACGTTAACTTTGGTGATCGACGTCTATTTTGGACGTTGGTTCCCCATATCAACGTCCAATTTAGAGTTGCCTACCCTGAATCGTCCAAAAATCATATCAATATTCATGAATTCGGCATAGAAACTATAAATCGACTTCAAAATAGTGTTCAAGAATCAACAAATGTAATGACTCGTAACGGAACACTAACAAAGAAAGCCATAATTGTATTATTCAACATATAATGCAATGGAAAACTAAAGAAACAAAACAAAAATTACGTTAAAGAGTTTGCATAACGTACCGATGATTCATTGTCCGCCATTGACTACCGTTTAATTTTAAATGAAAACCGTCTTTCAAATTTTTGTGGAAGTTGTTTAGATTATTTTAGAGAAAAAGTTAGAGAGAGAAAGGAGAGAAAAGGGTACTAGTGGTCTTTTTTTTAAAAAACGGCGACAATGTTTTATAAAACGTCGACGATGTTTCGCAGAGCCCCTCAAGAAAACATCTTCTATTATTTATCGGCAGAATTTTGAAGACATTAGACGGTTCCACGTGGCACTTTGGTAGGAGCTCAACTACCCTTTTTATATTATTGTATAGATTTGTTGTATAATTATTTAAGAGTATAAGACGGTCTTATATAATATAATTATTTTTTTCGGCTAAATACGTCGTAATTCGTAGTTATTTTGTAGTTCAAGTACGTATTATATTTATACGTTTGATTAATTGATTATATTTTTAGGTGGGTTCATCGTCTTACCCAATATGTGACGCTGATCCAAATTATATAGTAAACAAAAACAAATCATTGAAAAAGCTCGATAAAAGTAATTAGGCCAAACACATCAAATTACAAGAAACTATATTTACAAAAGTAGTTTGTGAAAAAACTCATTTCAAAAAGTAAAAACTCTTTTAGGTAAATTTGGCCAAACAGCACCAAATTAATCTCCTATAGTTAGTTTATGAGTAGGTTAGTAATTTTATATGTTGAGTTAACTAGTGATTTAATTTGAATTGGTTAAATTAGGGTTAAGTAGGTAATTTTACATGTTTAGTTAGCTTCTCACCTTAGTTTAGTTAACTGCTATATTTAAGAAACATTTCACTTCTTAAATATAATTTATTTATTTATTAAAATTAATTTGTTAATTATTATATTTCATTTTAGTATGTAGTTAGTAATTACTTTGTCCAATTTTAATTTTTTTTGTAATAACTATGTGCGTGTCTTTTTTCATTTTTATTGTATAAAGTATTTATCTTCTTTTTTTCTATATACTTCGTAAATATCCTATGAAATATTAATTGAAGATTTTTTTTTACGTAATTGCTCATTCATTGACAACATTTACTCTTTCATGGACTTTTTGTCATTTACTTTCCATACCCTACCCTTCCCCCAAAAAACAAAAAAAACAAACACTCCCTAATTCCTTCCTCTCTAACTAATCAAATATTTCAAGATTAATCAATTATGGACCCTATTTCTCATGACAATCAATTAATTATGAACTCTAATCCTCATGTCGATCAAGTAATACTGCTTCCAAAATTTACTTTATCAATAATGTTATAAGTTTAGAATTAATCCAGTACTCAAAAAGCCATCCCACTTAATTCAATTCACAAACATTTTTATGTTACCTAAAATCATAATTAGCAAATTGAACTGTTCAAACTTCAAATATATAAGCAATAAATCAGTATCAAATCACAAGGTAACAAAACTAGCACAAAACAGCGTAAAATCATCACATCTATGCATAAAACATAGAAAACAAATACCGATATGCTCAACCAAAAACTATTATTAGTTAATTGAAGTGTTCGTATAAGCAATTAACCATCAAAGCGTTATCCAAACGGATTCAGAGCAGAGGTATGTATTCAGTGGTGCAGAATGGGGTGACAACAGTGATGATGCTACATTATGGCTGCTTAAACAACTTTCTGAATTACAAAACAGACTAAGTCCAAACACATCTCCAACTGATTCTGAAGGAGAATGTAGTGTTGCCGATAGCATCTCCAACTTTCTGAATTGTTCAGACAAGAAATAATTACTGTATTTCTACTGTATCAGCAATGGCGTCGACTGGTGCACAAAGGCGACACGCTGGTGGCGCGGTCACAGGAGCGGGGACAGGCACGGCGACAGAAGCAGACAGGCGCGGTGGGTCTGGCGGTCGGTGTAGGGGAGTCGGCACGGTGGGTCGTCGGGTGCGGTCGGTGAATGAGAGTTGGCGCGGTGGGTCGTGCAGTGCGGTCGGTGTAGGTGGTGTGTTGGCAAGGGTATGTGGTCGGATGGTGGTCGGTGTAGGTGGTCTGATGGTGGTCGGATGGTGGTGTGTTGCAGGGTGGTTGAGGGAGATTGAGGGGAGATTGAGAGAGATTGAGGGAGATTGAGAAAATGGGTATGTGAAATGTGAAGGGTATAATCGTCATTCTTGGCCATGAATGAGTAATTCTTGACCATGAATGAGCAACACCCTTTTTTTATTGTATAATCATGAGCATATTATATAAAATCTCTTTATTATAGGCAGTTCCATAATTTTAGTTGATGTTTGTTACCTTTTTTTACTTTAGTAAAATATATTTTTCCAAAAAAGAAAGATTTCCTAAATATTTCACAAGATCTTTCCTAAAATCAAGCTAACAAATTTTCGTAAAAAAGGTTAAAAAAAAGGGGTCATTTTTATTTACCAAACAATTCAAATTTTATAGAATAAACTTTTAAAAGTTAACAAAGTAATTATAGACTAATGATTACAAACAAAAATAATAATTATAATAACAACATAATGATTTCTTAATATCTCGGTTATTTTACGCAACTTTTTTTTAAAAAAAGGTGTTAAGATATGTTGATAATGCATTAAGATAATAATTATAAAAACCAAAATAGGATTATGATAATAATTAAAAAAAAACGGTTAACAATTATTATGAAATTAGAGGCTTAATTATAAAAAAAACAAAATGTATTAAAAAAATTAAAAAAACTAAAAAAACCTCCTTAAATGTAGTTAACTAGATTAAGGTAATTTACCAACTAACTACACATGTAAAATTACTATTTTAACTCTAATCTAACTATTTTAAGTTAAATTACTCTCTCATACGACCATACTCTCAATAAACTTGCATATTTCTCTTATGCACAAAATTGAAGGAAACACAGTACTCCATCATAAAATTAAATTTAGACCACAAAAACACACTATCCTACTATAAAATTAAATTTGGACCACACAAACACCTATTAAAAATAGAAATAAGAAAGTTATATATTGTGAATAGACGAAAAAGAAAATATGGAGGTTTATTGAGAATATGAGGAAGTACTACTTATGAAGGGCTTCATTAGTTGCCATTAGTAAGGAGTTCCAAATGCGGATTAGAACCAGACATGAGCATGCAATTGTTTCTGTATATGATGAGGGTTTAGAACGTCGTGCGACAGTTCGGTCTATATCTGGTGCGGGCAAACGACAAAAAGTATGTACTATCTTTTAGATTTGGGAAGCCGATCTAGTCATTTCAACCTAAAACAGGGAAAACACCCCCTAATCAAAGCTATAAATTTTATGTAATATCTTTTAGATTTGATGTATTGCTTGAGTAATGTAAAATGGACAGTATGTAATAGTTTTTTATGATCTTAATGATAACTTACCTTTTACCATATATAAAAACATGCAATGATGACTAACCCTAACACACGTTCATTCAACATAATCAATGATAACAAAGGAAAGTGTAATAAGTAGATTAAATTGGGATTAGAGATTCATACAATCAATGCTAAAGGTTGGTAATTTTGAATGAATTACACCAAGATCGAAGATTTAGCCTTCCATCTTCGATTACCTATAATTAATTAAGCTAAATATTGCAACAACCATTGAAAGATTAGAATTCTTGGTTAAGCTAAAAATGGTAGATAATAATGGCCCGATGGAAGATGATAGGGTGAGATTTAGAACTTAAAACATGTGGTTATTTATACCTTTGACCGTTGGATTTAGGTCTCAAAACATATAGGTCTTCAGAATTAAGAACAAAGAAAAACCCGTCGTGTAGTAAAGGGGAGAATCGCAGGCTGTGGTTTCAGAGTGCATCACGATCTTCCAAAAGGCGTGCGCCTACCGTTGGAAAGTTAAGATCACAAGTTTTCACCTCAAATTGGCCTTGGATCGATAAAAGCTCTATAACTCGAGATATACCCTTTTGGAGATGGCCTTTCTGAAACCGAGATTTCAACTCTTTATTTTGACTCTTGTTTGTATATGTGCCAAGGTTTCAAATCTTCATTTTGCTTGTTTATCTTAACTTTGCACTTGGTCCTTTGCTTTGCTTTTGTCTTTCCCTTTTTTTTGCCTTGGAGCAGGAATGATGAAAACTGAGTTCTCATTTACATAATACAACCAAAAGCCAAAATTACAAGAGTTTAAAGGTTACAAGTGTAAAGCAAGTTACAAACCCAACATTACAACAAAAATTTTAAACCGTTAAATTACAATAAACCCCATTTAAAACCCGACATGTAGGAATGTCAGCGGGGAGGGTATAAGCGGGAACCACCTCGCACCCGCTCTGATTGAGACGGGTATGGGTAGAGTTTTAGCGGGTGGTGGGGCGGGTACGGGTACAAAAAATCCACCCGCCATGGGTGGTGGGGCGGGGATGAGTTTTACGTCATACCCACCTAATATCCGCGTACCCACCAAGGATTAAAAAAATACATATACTAATATGACTTTCTATGATGTTCTTTATCAATATTTATTGAAAATATTAATCTAGAAATATACGCGAATTTATTGTGATTAAAGAACAATTTGTTTAAAAAAGTATAGACATAAGTTATGACATAGTTGGTTGGTGGGTAATAAGCTGGTAACGGGTCTAAATTTTCACCCAGTGAGACGGGTATGTGTAATAACCCGAATAAAATAAATTCTAAGATGTATATTTTAACATAATAGGCCCATTATTAGAGACCTTGTAGACTAAACTCGTATAAAGTATATATGTCAAGACTAGTATAAAAAAATAACCCGTTAAATTTTATTATGACGTAAATTTTATTAGATAACTACCAAAAAAAAAAAGAGAAAGAAAGAAATCCCACAAACTCCCACGTATGACCAAACACTACTATGACTCATCTAATTTCATCTCACCAAGTGAGACATTAATTGAAGATCAGAAGCCAAAAAAAATAGAAAGGAAAGCATACTCCAACAGAAAGGAAAAAAAAAATCCCTAGACCTATACTAATTTTTTTAACGTGACAAGCTGGTAGTAAGAGGGTTAATTCTTCGTTTCTCTATACTATCTTGTATACGGTATATCTAATCAAGGTATGACTTCGGGACCTTTCATCGTTATAATTATTTACTTACCGTCTTATACATAAATGAAATAAGAGGATCGTATAAGTAATTGTTTAGATTATTTTATCCGTAAGTTTTGTATTAGAACCGTTATAATGCTAGTATGATTTCGAGACACTTCGGCGATAAAATTAAATATAGTTGAAATAAGATTATATAATCAATAGTTTATGTTATTTGGTCTATAAATTTTGTATCATTACCGTTATACCGGAAGTTAAGACCCTTTGCTATAGAACTTATTAATTCATTTTAGCGGGTAAAAATAAATGTAAAGCTTGAATTAAGCCTTATATTATATCATTGTCTAAGCATGTCTAGGATTAAATTTATCGTCGTCGTAGTACAAGAATAATGATTGTACGCAATATGGGTTGAACCCCGTACAACAAGATTATTAGCAAGAGGGTTGGGCGTGGTCACCGTCTAGAAGATCAAACCAATCGTGTAAATAAAACCTTTACGTACGTAGCATATTGCGTATTAGCATTAGTAAATCATTGTCATTACTTAAAACAAAATTGGGAAATATTAATTATGGATTAACAGTGGAAAGACCATATGTAATTATCCTTCCATTTAATGCACATAACAATAAGAACCAAAACCAAATAAGGAAGACATTTTATTTTATAGGGATGAGTATTTGTTGGACTGGTTTGACAAGGTTAGAAAGAATGAGAGCCTTGGTCTTTTGTAAACAGTGTCGTATTGTTTAGTTTCTGTGATACGAGAATGAAAAGGGCTAAATAGCCTAATTATATACTCCTAGTATGTACATAGGAGAAGAGAAATAAGAAGGGACAAAAAGTGAAATAAATAAGATAAAGCACTATAGATAAGAGACATGTTTTACTATTAAAATGAGATGACATTATACTAACTGTTATAATATTTTAATGGTCGAATTCATATTATTGTTATTTTATCGGTTGCATGCATACTATATTAACGTCTTAGATGTTATAATGTTTGCCATGATGTCATGTTGGTACTGTTGTCATAATGCATAATTGGCCAATTGTAGCATTCGGGATACGATTATTGGTTTGAGATGACATTATTATGAAAACCAAAACTGTGTACACAGTAGGGGCGTTGGCTCCAAAGTAAAAGAGCGTTGTCTCCAGGGGCGTTGGCTCCATATAAAGTAAAGGAGCGTTGGCTCCATATGAAATTAAAGGAGCGTTGGCTCCATGTGAAAAGTAATGTCTCTCATACCTTAATGGTAGACCGATATTAGTGTGATGTGAATATATGTTTATATTTATCTATCTATCTTGTTGGTATTGAAGTGATAAATGGTAAAATGTTTGGATGAATGGATGGCCTACTGGTTTCCAGTAAGCTCGTACTGTGGCATAATAAGGAGAATTCGTCATGAATAAAGGAAGACGTAATGTCTCTTGTTCGGTAATGGTAGACCGACATTAATGTGATATGAATATGTGTTCTTATGAAAATAAGAAATAATATAATGATTGTAGACCTCACTGGTTGGCAGGAAATACTGTATGATGGTAAGTTATTACTCGGGAAAGTTTTTGTACTCGCTGACGTGATGTTAATGAGGAATAAGAAAAAATGAATAATGAAAATGACATAAGGCCGGTGGAGGCAACCAGAGTCATACTCAGCCTGTGGTTGGCTGATCCCGTTATTTTTATATATTTTTCAGGTACAAGTATCAGGGGAGGTCAAGAGTGAGAAAATCCATAAAGAAGACGAGACTTATAAGATGTTTAATTAAATAAATAGAGTTTAGTTTTAGTTTTATAAGTGTATTTATTTTATTGTATAAGCCTTGTATTTTCCGGAGGGAAAATACGGCGATGACGCCCTGTAATTCCGCTGCTGTTTATTATTGATATAAAGAGCTATTTTGAGCTACCTGCCTGTTTTTGGGGGCGTTTTATAACTATTATTGCTACAGAGAAGAAAAATATACAAATTTTGAGATGATTTTGTGAATATAAAGGAGTTTTGTGCCACTTGATCACAGGATGAGAGCTTTTGGTGATAGCATGCAATTATGTGATTACAATTTTTTTTTTTAGCCAACTATCCGTAGTGTATTACATCATTGTATTCATGACATTGTAATTTTAGAATTCCGACTCATTGTCATTTTCCCTGTTTAGTTGATACTATATACGCAATTTTTGAAATTTTATTATTCAAATTGTTTCTCGTATTACGAAGATTTCTAATTAGTTCAGGTTAGGCGTTTGGAAATTTTCAAATTATGTTGTAAAAAAAAAAGGGGCAAATATAACTTTTCAAAGAATGGGAAAAATGAACTTTTCATTTTTAATTTGACTTTGGATGGTTGTGAGATGCTATGACTTGTTATTGGAGACGTCTAATAACAAGTTAAGCACCTACAAACTAATGCAGGGTTTGAATTCGTCTTTGTATTGGATTACTCGAATTCTTGTTCGCGACAGGAATTCCCGTGTTCTATTATATAAGACTTTTACTCATTTTATAGGTGTCCTCAAAAGATTTTTGTTAAATTGGATTCTTATAGCTTACTTGAGTTGTGAGAACGATGTTTTAACTTTCCATTTTTCATTTGCAAGTTTCGGGACGAAACTTTTTTTTAAGGAGGGTAGAATGTAATAACCCGAATAAAATAAATTCTAAGATGTATATTTTAACATAATAGGCCCATTATTAGAGACCTTGTAGACTAAACTCGTATAAAGTATATATGTCAAGACTAGTATAAAAAAATAACCCGTTAAATTTTATTATGACGTAAATTTTATTAGATAACTACCAAAAAAAAAAAGAGAAAGAAAGAAATCCCACAAACTCCCACGTATGACCAAACACTACTATGACTCATCTAATTTCATCTCACCAAGTGAGACATTAATTGAAGATCAGAAGCCAAAAAAAATAGAAAGGAAAGCATACTCCAACAGAAAGGAAAAAAAAAATCCCTAGACCTATACTAATTTTTTTAACGTGACAAGCTGGTAGTAAGAGGGTTAATTCTTCGTTTCTCTATACTATCTTGTATACGGTATATCTAATCAAGGTATGACTTCGGGACCTTTCATCGTTATAATTATTTACTTACCGTCTTATACATAAATGAAATAAGAGGATCGTATAAGTAATTGTTTAGATTATTTTATCCGTAAGTTTTGTATTAGAACCGTTATAATGCTAGTATGATTTCGAGACACTTCGGCGATAAAATTAAATATAGTTGAAATAAGATGATATAATCAATAGTTTATGTTATTTGGTCTATAAATTTTGTATCATTACCGTTATACCGGAAGTTAAGACCCTTTGCTATAGAACTTATTAATTCATTTTAGCGGGTAAAAATAAATGTAAAGCTTGAATTAAGCCTTATATTATATCATTGTCTAAGCATGTCTAGGATTAAATTTATCGTCGTCGTAGTAAAAGAATAATGATTGTACGCAATATGGGTTGAACCCCGTACAACAAGATTATTAGCAAGAGGGTTGGGCGTGGTCACCGTCTAGAAGATCAAACCAATCGTGTAAATAAAACCTTTACGTACGTAGCATATTGCGTATTAGCATTAGTAAATCATTGTCATTACTTAAAACAAAATTGGGAAATATTAATTATGGATTAACAGTGGAAAGACCATATGTAATTATCCTTCCATTTAATGCACATAACAATAAGAACCAAAACCAAATAAGGAAGACATTTTATTTTATAGGGATGAGTATTTGTTGGACTGGTTTGACAAGGTTAGAAAGAATGAGAGCCTTGGTCTTTTGTAAACAGTGTCGTATTGTTTAGTTTCTGTGATACGAGAATGAAAAGGGCTAAATAGCCTAATTATATACTCCTAGTATGTACATAGGAGAAGATAAATAAGAAGGGACAAAAAGTGAAATAAATAAGATAAAGCACTATAGATAAGAGACATGTTTTACTATTAAAATGAGATGACATTATACTAACTGTTATAATATTTTAATGGTCGAATTCATATTATTGTTATTTTATCGGTTGCATGCATACTATATTAACGTCTTAGATGTTATAATGTTTGCCATGATGTCATGTTGGTACTGTTGTCATAATGCATAATTGGCCAATTGTAGCATTCGGGATACGATTATTGGTTTGAGATGACATTATTATGAAAACCAAAACTGTGTACACAGTAGGGGCGTTGGCTCCAAAGTAAAAGAGCGTTGTCTCCAGGGGCGTTGGCTCCATATAAAGTAAAGGAGCGTTGGCTCCATATGAAATTAAAGGAGCGTTGGCTCCATATAAAGTAAAGGAGCGTTGGCTCCATATGAAATTAAAGGAGCGTTGGCTCCATGTGAAAAGTAATGTCTCTCATACCTTGATGGTAGACCGATATTAGTGTGATGTGAATATATGTTTATATTTATCTATCTATCTTGTTGGTATTGAAGTGATAAATGGTAAAATGTTTGGATGAATGGATGGCCTACTGGTTTCCAGTAAGCTCGTACTGTGGCATAATAAGGAGAATTCGTCATGAATAAAGGAAGACGTAATGTCTCTTGTTCGGTAATGGTAGACCGACATTAATGTGATATGAATATGTGTTCTTATGAAAATAAGAAATAATATAATGATTGTAGACCTCACTGGTTGGCAGGAAATACTGTATGATGGTAAGTTATTACTCGGGAAAGTTTTTGTACTCGCTGACGTGATGTTAATGAGGAATAAGAAAAAATGAATAATGAAAATGACATAAGGCCGGTGGAGGCAACCAGAGTCATACTCAGCCTGTGGTTGGCTGATCCCGTTATTTTTATATATTTTTCAGGTACAAGTATCAGGGGGGGTCAAGAGTGAGAAAATCCATAAAGAAGACGAGACTTATAAGATGTTTAATTAAATAAATAGAGTTTAGTTTTAGTTTTATAAGTGTATTTATTTTATTGTATAAGCCTTGTATTTTCCGGAGGGAAAATACGGCGATGACGCCCTGTAATTCCGCTGCTGTTTATTATTGATATAAAGAGCTATTTTGAGCTACCTGTCTGTTTTTCGGGGCGTTACAGTATGGGTATGGGAACTTGTATCCGCCATGGGTAGTGGGGTGGGTATGGTTATGAGAAATACTTGGTGAGTACGGGTACATGGGAACCTATATCCACCATTGCCTCGCCCCAACGACATGTCGACATCCTTACCGACATGTTAACATTAGAATACACTTTACGCGAATGTACACTATAAATATGCTATAAGAGATCATAGTTGTAAAGTCATTTTGTTAGGAGTTAAATCTTTGAGAATTTAATAAAAAAATTTGGTTACAAAAGCTCTTGCACTAAAAGAAAGTATTCTAGTTGCAAAATCTTTAGGAAGTTTCAAATTTAATAATTGAGGTGATCGATAGACTACGTATTGTCAACTTGATTTGCAATACTTGACAAATTCCATTAGAAATTTCAAGTATTATCAAAGATTTGAAGTTGCATGTCCATTTCTTTGAGCAGTAGGTCTTGCTTGTGACGGGTCGGATCTTGCGACGGGTATTTTGTGAGAGGAAATGGGTAGAGGGGACAAGGTGGGCACCCCCATTTGCTTCTCCACTCACCCTTGATGGGTATTTTGTGAGAAAATATGATATCCGTCTTAAGCTTGCGACGGATACCCCCGTCTTAAATGAGAATTTGTGTTCTTTGAGAAAGTGGTAGTGAAAAATGGCTACCGAGAGGTTTACAAAGTCGCCGAATTTATAACTTCCGTTGAACACTCTTGTCCAACTCTATCAAGGTGATTTTAAAGTCCATGACTTCGACCCGCCTCGCTCATCCGAACGGATTAATTAGATTGCCTTCAAGTATCAGTTTACTCTCTCCGTCTCATCCATTTGTTTATCTTTTACTCCCTCCTAGTCACTTATTTCTCACTCTTTCCCTTTTGTACAAAAATTAAGGAAATGAATTTTGACCTCACAAAACACACTACCGCACATACAAATGAATTTGGACGACACAAAACACACAACCTCATATCCAAAACGGGAAAGAGAGAAGAAAAATCGGCTTATCCAATAAGGAAAGAGGGAAGAAATGAGATATTAAGAGGAAGTATATTTTAGGCAAAAATATTTGAATAAAGGGTAAACAAATGATTGGAAAGAGGCTTAAGTTTTTTCACTTATGAAAAAAAAATAGACTACTAGTAGAGTCATTGGGAAGAAAAAGGTGGTGACGGGACTAATATCATGACTATCATTTTCAGATCGGCAGCTGTCGAAAAAACTAAAATCGGACATTAATTAATGAATAAAGTTATACGAGAAGTTCCCAATTGCAAATTGTTCTAGAAAAAGAAGAGATCTTGCAACAATTTTGTTATTAAAATGGGAAAACACACAGTTGAACAAGTGTTTTGTGTCGGCACTGCAGATACCAAGCTTGAAGAACTCACCTTTTTGTCAAAATCTGTTGATTCTTATCTCAATTCATTTTCTCCAAATTCCTCTAAATCTAAGGTAACCCACATTTTGGTTTTAATAGACTATATATGATCTTATATTACACCACTTTTTTATGCAAAGTATTCGCTCAATCCCCGTCATTTGTCATTTGTTTACTATTTCTATTTTAAAATGTCTCATCTATTTGATTATCTTTCTATATTAGCAAGGTAATGTATGGATAATTTGATTATCTAATACGGAGGGAGTATCTGAATTTCTCCGTATTTGTTTGTGGGTCTTGGAAAAATTGGTCAAATTTCCATTTTTGGTAATTAGTAATACGGGTTTTTTAACGTGTGTCCTGAGTTCATAACTTGAATATAGATGTGATCTCTGAAGACCCAACAGCCTAAAACTGAGAGTTTTTTATGAATGTTGTGCCATTTTAATTTGCAAGCTCATCAACTGCACAATTGCTGTGTAATCTGCGATATTACCATACATAACAATGGCTTCATTAACTGACTTTCTAGAGGACTTGTATTTATTTACTCTTTTGAATTTAGACATTGCTGCACATTTTGTGATCGGTTGAAAGCAATGATGTTTGTTTGAGAGTTGGCTATGTAATTATTTCATTATCAATTTAGGAAAAAAGGAACATACATCTAATGTACTACGTCAGACATAATACATAACTGAGTTTATGTGTATTTCTTCCGACTTTTTCAAAGTTTATAAGTTACATTATAAGTTGTTTTTGAGTTATATTGTAATTTTTTGAGCTTAATGTGTAAGTAAATGAATTCAGAATCTTAATTGTAAAGCCCATATTATTTAAAACAGAACTCAAAAACTTTGATATAAAGCCTATAATTAGTACATAAGATGTATAATCTATTTACTGATTAGTTTACGTCATTACCCTAATGCGTATAATTAGGTTTCCCCTCAAAGTTAAGATGTGGTTCCGATTTATGATGTACGCAACCTTTCTTTTGCAATAGAGGCCCTTTAGAAGACACTCAACAAAGGAAATGGGACAACTATCTACTACTTCATGGAAAAAGAAGCTTACAGCTCTTATGTGAAATTTTCAGACATTTTAATTTAGTCCATTATATCCCCCGTTCAAAATAATTTCACTTCTTCATCTAAATGCCAATGGAAATAGAGGGACACGTGGCTTCGTAAATAGAGTATAAAGCATTTTTTTTCCATTCAAAATGTTCCCTTTTCAATTTCGCGGAACTTTGGTATATGGCGGGAATACATGTAAATGCCTGCTTTGGTTCGTCAGCAAATTGTCAATAGCTGCACGTAGACACTAATGATAGTCTTTTGGAGATGAAACATCTTTTTGCTTTAGTCACATCTTTAGTTACATCTTTTTGTTTGCATGCAAATTTGGCTGTCTAAGAGATAAACATCATCATATGGCTAATAATGTTAAAAACTCATGACGGAGAGCTTTAACGCCCTAGTAGTCATACATGGCTCGAATCCGGACTAAACCAGAGGGTATAAACCAAAAAAAATGAAGAGACTCTTCCAAGTTGCCTTAAATGGTCTCTTTGATTTTCTTGCAAAACACTAATTCAGGTGCAAGTCACAATTGTCGATGTATCCACCGGCCGAAAGGGGATCCAGAACATGGAGGACCTTCATTTCATCCCGAGAAAGGATGTCTTATCTAGCTATCTTGGGCCTGGAAACCAAGATTATCTACTTCCTGAAGATAGAGGTCAAGCAGTGGCTATAATGAGCAAGGCTCTGGCAAATTTTCTGAAGAAAGCTTACAATGATCATGTTGTTGTGGGGGCCGTTGGCCTTGGAGGCAGTGGAGGAACATCTTTACTGTCTTCTGCTTTCAGAAGCCTCCCCATTGGAGTCCCTAAATATATTGTCTCTACGGTTGCTAGTGGCCAAACGCAACCTTATGTCGGAACATCAGATCTGGTTTTGATTCCATCTGTGGTTGATATTTGCGGAATCAACAGAGTCAGCCGGGTTATCTTGTCAAATGCTGCAGCTGCTTTTGCTGGAGCCATCATTGGAAGCCGCGAGCGATCATTAACTTCTGCAAGTATCAAAGAAAAACCTACTGTTGGCATTACAATGTTTGGTGTCACAACCTCATGTGTGGATGCTGTTAAAAACAGGCTTCTCGAGGAAGGTTATGAACCTTTGATTTTCCATGCGACTGGGGTGGGAGGCCGGGCAATGGAAGATCTTGTCAAAGGTGGGCTTATACAGGTTAGTTTTGCATTTTATCATATTTCAAGCTATTCTTGAGAGCTCAATGTATGTGTTGCAAATGTGCTTTTCTACGTTCCAACATAATGTGCGGTTAGTTGAGCTTACAAGAAATCTTCCTTTAAACTGTCGACCACTATTGTTTTATAGTTCCTAGATTCTCCACTGATCTTTTTATGCACTAACCGATTTTTTTACTCAACTCATTAATCAGTGATTTACTTATAAAGTCTACTACTCTACTTTCAGCTGCAATAGTAATGAGACTCAAGGAGTGCACTTGTCACTTATTATGTTCCCTTTTACTTCCTGTTTTTATCCGTTCTTCTGTTCACCAATTTTGTTTTAATACGTTAAACTAGGGTGTCTTGGATATCACAACAACAGAAGTTGCTGATCATGTTGTTGGCGGTGTTATGGCTTGTGATGCCTCCCGCTTTGATGCGATCATAGAGCAGAAAATTCCTTTTGTCCTGAGTGTTGGAGCCTTGGATATGGTGAATTTTGGAGCAAAAGTGAGCATATCTTCTGAGTTTCAGGGTAGAAATATCCATGTGCACAATGAGCAGGTCGGTATTTCTCTTTTTCAGTCGTTCTACAATGTAAATCAACCAATTTTAAAACAGAAGCCCCTTTCTACCAACTTTTATCGAGGATTTCCATAGCTTATCAGCCAACACTGTGTATTATGTTCTTTGATATTATTAATTACTATAAAAAGTTGTAAGCTGGTTTAATGTCTCTAATGTGATCTTAGTAGATATGCTTGATCTTTATTGTTTCTTTCTGACTAGTTTGACCTTTAACTATTGACATCACCCGTTTTATGACACTCATTGGTATGTGGATGTGATCTTACCTGACACTTACCTACCTGACAATTCTCCTGGTGAAGACAAAAGAAAGGCAAAGTACAGGAGAAGACCATGATGTGAATCTTACTGTATGGCTTTTGACAGTTTGAAACCTCATGTTTATAACATCTCTGTATTTCAATTTTAAACAGCAAGTATTTCAACATTTAATTATTTTTTTGACGTGTCTCTTACCCAAATTCTAATTTTATGACAAAACCTTTGTGTCTGAAGATTTGGGTCATGACATGACTAGCACTTGAATATGTATAGCTGTGTCTGAATAACAATGTTTCTGATTTGGAAGCTCGTTTTCTGAAATTCCGATGTTTCATAAATTGTCTGAGGCTAGAAAAAACATTGTGATTGTGTACAGGTATCACTTATGCGAACCACAGTAGATGAAAACAAGAAATTTGCAGAGTTCATAGCACACAAACTGAACAATGCATCTGCAGGATTTAAAGTCTGCCTGCCGCAAAAGGGGGTGTCTGCTTTGGACGCGCCGGGAAACCCTTTCTATGACCCTGAAGCTACTGACACCTTGTTAAATGAACTTCAGAAATTGATAAAGACAAATGAAGATAAGAAGGTTCTCTGCTAACCTATCTGATTGTTTCTAGTTTCTTTTGACTATGCACAAATTTTCTGGAAATTATTTACTCTGCCGCACTTCAGTCTGAGCTAATTATACGTTGACGCCCTAAGGCTCTACTAAATTTCAGTTTGGTGACTAAAAAAGTTTGAGCTATTTATCACATTCATGATCTCAGAGGTCATATCACAAATTTTTAATGAAAGAACACACGGCGTATGTTTTTATGAATAAATGTTTTTTTTTCCGACATCATGATAAATTCATTTTTAGTTACTTCAATATAGATTTTTTACACTTTTCAGTTTTCAAAACTCATTAGCTCAGATAAAATTGATGTTTTGACGTACCTTAGGTCACCAAGGTGAAGGAATGTGTAAACCTTAGTCCTGGAATCACCACTTACCGATGTGATAAATTATTCAAATCAAAAGTCACCAATACGGAATTGGTGAAACCTTAGAACACCCAAGTAGAATTAGCCCATCCAAGGGAACTATAATGTAAATTATGGACACTTTTATGTCACTTGTAAATTTCCTTATATGGTATTTTTCACAGGTAGAAGTACACCCTTTCCATATCAATGATCCTGAATTTGCAAATGCATTAGTTGACTCGTTTTTGGAGGTTAGCAATAAGCATGCTCTGGACTCAAGAAGCGAAAGGCATTCTGCTGATATACATGATCAAGAGCCTACTGATGATCCAAAATCTGAACAAAATATATTGCATTACTCGCCTTTGCAATATAGCTTGAATGACTTTCCTGATGCCAACAAAGGTTCTTATATTTTTCATTGACTTTTCGTGTTAAATTGTCTCCTTGAAAATTGTCAATTATCATCTCTCTAACTTGTTTATTAAAGCTGATAAGTTTATGATACTGTAATGACATGTCACATTGCTCTTAACAATTTAACATATCTAATATTCCTCGCGCCTCATTACATTAACCATCCCTTTTCACAATTTGTATCCACTGAGACGCAATAGGGTTATTGAGAGTACTTACACAATACTCGGTGTTGTGGGCCTGTGATACCAATGCACAAATTAATTTCCAAAAGTGATGTCTTTTACACATATGATCTGACAACATCATAACATTACAGTTTCTAGAATGATGTCAGCTATTCCTTTTCCATCTTTTTCCTCGACCGTTTACTAGACTTGTATCTTCAATTCCGATTGCTCACAGGATATTGCAATAATTTGGATGCTGTTATGTTATGGGTATTGCTCATGTAGTGCTATAGGATTGTAACAGCTCTATGTATTTATGCAGAAACTTTACAAAGAACACATACAATTCTGCAGACACTGAATGACCAAATAAGCAAAGGGATTCCAATAATAGGGGCGGGTGCAGGGACTGGAATATCAGCGAAGTTTGAGGAAGCAGGTGGTGTTGATTTGATCGTCATATACAATTCAGGAAGGTTTCGAATGGCGGGAAGGGGCTCATTAGCTGGCCTATTGCCTTTTGCTGATGCAAATGCAGTAGTTCTTGAAATGGCCAATGAAGTTTTACCAGTAAGTTTCAGTCATTATTGTACACTTATATTAATATACAGTTGTTTAAGTTTAGCCCAGGAATTTGATCACGTCTACATAATATTTGCCGCATAACATTGTAGAGGTTTTTGACCCGTGCCTGTCTTCACTCAAATTTACGACAACCTTTATGCCATACAGAGATACATAACTCTCATACACGCAACAGATAAATATAATGCAGCTCTTCATTGGGGGCCCAAATCCTAAGGACTATCAAAGAACCTAATGGAAACATTCTTAGATGGCCCTACTTATCAAATTGTTATTTTCTGCCAACTTTCAATGCTTAAATGCAAGAATAATGCTGTTCAGGTGGTAAAGAAAGTACCAGTTTTGGCTGGAGTATGTGGAACTGACCCTTTTCGTAGAATGGACTACTTCTTGAAGCAGTTAGAGGCAATTGGATTTTCCGGTGTTCAAAACTTTCCAACTGTGGGTCTCTTTGATGGTAATTTTAGGAAGAATCTGGAGGAAACTGGAATGGGATACGGGTAAAGTCTGATAAACATTCTCCTTTCTGTCCGTTTTATATTTATTTTTGTTTTTACATAAACACAGCCACAAGGGTACTTTTCATGCTGATAGGCCTCAAACCTCCTAATCATAAGTTGGGGAATAGCCACTCCGGCATCTGCAGAATTACATACCATTGTTAACAAAACTTACGACTTACTTTTTGGCCAACATTTAGGTTGGAAATTGAGATGATTGGCAAGGCACACAAAATGGGCTTTTTAACTACTCCATATGCTTTCAACGAAGATGAAGCTGTAGGAATGGCAAAAGCTGGTGCCGACATTATAGTTGCACACATGGGGCTTACAACTTCGGGATCCATTGGTGCATCAACTGCTGTTTCACTCGAAGTAAGCGTCACTCGCGTCCAAGCCATTGCCGATGCTGCTCACACGGTCAGACCAGATGTTATTATGCTCTGCCATGGAGGTACTTAATTTTATAACCGTGCCCCTGCTTTATGTAAATGGTAGGACTTGGGAGTAATTGCTTATGCTGAGAAATCATGAAAAAAATTTGGTTGCTGTGAATGTTTGATGATCTTTCCTTTCAAATGATGCCCTTGTTTTTGACTTGAAATTGGGTGTCGAGGTGTCATACCAATGTACCAATGTTGAGTGTCGAGTGTTGATTGTTGAACACAAGTGTCGAGTCCTCACACGATTAATCAAAGACATTCCAAGCTGATAACATACGCGTATTGGATGTTACAGGTCCCATATCAGGGCCTGAAGAAGCAGAATATGTATTGAAGAGAACCAAAGGAGTTCACGGATTTTATGGAGCTTCAAGCATGGAGAGACTACCTGTCGAAAAAGCTATTACCAGCACTATCCAACAGTACAAATTGATATCACTAAACTGATACTCACTCATGGTTCCATGGCTATCGAATAATGTACAGATGTACATGTACTCGGTCGGTATGTTGCCTGTTTAGTCCACTGTCCTTCCTGCTTCATATGAGAAAATAACACATACGGAGTTTGGTTTTTGTGAAGAATGTTTACTAGGAAAAAAATGAAATGATAATTTGCATGCTACGGAGTAATTTATATATCATGCAGGTTCTCTACAAATAATGAAGATGCAGTATATATTCCAGTTTTAGTCCCTTGATGTGTCACTGATTCCTCTTTGGCTTAACTCATCGCTCCATATATATAAAACCCGGGCACTAAAATGGAATAACCAAATATCAGGGTACCATAGTTGATATAGCTTAAAACTAGAAGTTCATGTATGAGATCGTTTTACACTAATATACTGTAAAACCACTATAGTCTGTAGCGCATCAGAAATGTCTATTTTATGTATTTTTCGTACCTCTTTTTATTGGTACTTAAAATACTTTTAATTGGTAAGGGTTTTATAAAATCAATACCTATTTTATCTTATCATTTTCATATTTAGTACTTTAGTACCTCATCTAGTCATCTTTGTTTCTCATATTTAATTAATGTCTTGGAGTTAGGCTTTGTTCTTTTGGACTTAATTTTGCTGAACTTTTCTGAAATGAACTGATATGGATTTTTCTGAACTAAACTTATAAGATCTGAATTTTTCTAAACTTATAGGATTTGAACTCAACTTAATTTGTAAGAGCTCAACTTTTCAGAACTGGGCTTATAAGAGTTGAACTTTTATAAACGGAATTTATAGGAGCTAAACTTAAAGGGGGCAACTTTAAGTCCAAAAGAACATGGCCTTATACTTTGTTCACAAATTCTCATTTGTGACGGACCGATCCGTCGCAAGCTTGCGACGGGTCGCCCCGTCACAAGCAAGACTTATTGTACTTTGTTACTAAATAGTACGAGTATTATACAGAGTAATAATCTCCTAAGTATAAACCTATTGACCGGAAAAAACTCGGCTTTTTTTGCCATTTTTTGCAAGTAGGACCCACACGTTTTATATTCAAATTATAACAATCCACAAAATTAGAAATTACAATCCAAAAATAAAATTAAAAATACAAATTATTACCCTGACTTATACTATGCTAATCTGAAATTTTTTTTTCAAATTATCACAATCCACATACCTTGAAATTATTAGTTGAAAAACAAGACGAGTGTCATCACCTACCTATATTCGGGTTGATCTTATTCTTACGTCTAATATTAATATACTTTCAATAGAACTTTAAAAGTAACCCGTGCACTTTTTATACGGGTTTAAAACTAGTTTACCATAAAGTCGTATTACAAGGGTCATGTAAAGACAAACCCAAACCTTTGAATTACAAGTATGGCTTGTGACGATCACCAGCTTGTGATGTCTCACAGAGTAGAACCCCTATTTTCTTCAACATTATTTAAATCAGGTGTTCTTTGTCACAACCTTATAACCAGCACGAGAACTTGTGTAAAATTAAATTCTCCCATTTAATTTGAGTTAGTTGGTTTCACATCGTCACAAGCTTGTGACGGGTCGAATCCCCTCTCACTAGGGAGTAGGGACAAGTCACTTGCCTCCTTGTGAAGTTAAGTTGAAGAACTCGTTATCTTTTGAACTTAGTAATTAGTAATTCAACCGTTTCATATATAGCATCTGATATAGGATTTGAAATGAGAGAAAAAAGTTGCCAAAATTAATTAAAGGATTTTCCAACCCTAACTGACACTTTCCATCTTCCCAAAATCCTTTAATAATCACTTTCATGTTTTACAAAGTGCGAAAATAAGAATTAGAGACATTCATCTTTGTCATAATGAATCTTAAACCATCATCACAATTATACTCTCCATGCAAATCCTCTAACAATACGTTTGGAATCCAACTACACAATCCTTTTTTAATATCCTTGAGTAGCTCGAGATCGTTAAATCCATTGATGAGCGCCACAAACACGAGTGTTATTTCACCGACAATTGAAAAGGTAATGCAAGATGCAGGACAGATCTTCTCAAAGATGCAACGAGTCACGGCCACGGGGTTGATGGTCTATGGCGCTATACGCCCTGTTGCTAACTTGTTTATAGATCGATACTTGTCTGAACACACCATGAAAATTGTCGAGTTTGATGGCCTCGAGAAAAACCTACTATTTCAAGCTGCACAACTTTACCTAACAAGTCGCTCTAATTCATCCTCCAACACCTCGTCCCCTCGTACCAAGAAAGCGACAAAAGTTGATGACTGCGATGATTCGCCAATTAATGTGACGTTGGACAAAGGCGAGTCCGTTATTGATGAGTTTAAGGGTGTCAAGTTCAAGTGGTTGTTATCGGCCGAGCAAGGAATGAAGAGCACAAAAAAGGAAAATCAACAAACAATTGTTTTGTCATTCGAATTAAAGTTTCACCAGAGGTATGAAGCAATGGTTGTGGAGGAGTACTTGCCCTACATTTTAAAGCAAGCGGAGTTGTCAAAGCAAGAGACCCGGGTGGTCCGATTACATACAGTGGACCCGTATTATTGGTATGGTGACCCATGGACGTCTACCCGATATGAGCATCCCTCAACATTCGACAACTTAGCAATGGACCCTAAGAACAAGAGTACGATTATCAAGGATTTGGAGCTGTTTTTAAGTCGAGGGGAGTTCTATCGACGTGTAGGGAAGGCGTGGAAGAGGGGTTACTTGTTGTATGGGCCTTCGGGGACAGGGAAATCGAGTTTGATAGCTGCTATAGCTAATTACCTTAAATTTGATGTCTTTGATTTACGGTTAAGGGCAGTCGACTCAGATTGGGAGTTACAACAGTTGCTGCTTACGATGTCAAATAGGTCGATTCTTGTGGTCGAGGACATTGATCGGTGCAATATACAGTTGATTGACCAGCAGGAGTCTTCTAAAAGGGACAAAGATAAGGACAAGGTACGCTTGCTACTCCGTACATGTTATCTTACTTATCTACCTCTATTTTTTGGTCTGTTTTGTAGACTAAGCCTTTTTCTTGTAGTAGTCATGTATGAAAACTCTTTATGATAGTTGGTTCGTCTTGTTACTGGTCGTCAATAACATTATCCTAGCGCCTCAAGCCCGTAAGGGCGTCCATGAATGGGAGAGTAAAAGGTTTGATATACATAACATTACATATGTATTAACAACACATGCAGATGATACGTAGTAAAAATTGCGTTGAGAATTTCATAAAGCGACGACTAGTATTTCCAACAAAAGAACACGGAATATTTGACTCCATAGAGATGCAAACATCACTTAATCAATCAAAAAAGAGAAAAAAAATGATGGTGATAATTTCTAAAATAATTATAACTAAGAATGTCCTTAGAAGTTTAGAACTATTGAAAGTTTGAACAAAGATGGACGACGTAGGAAGGTTAGTTAAAAAAGTTAATGGTGTTCGTTGTATTTTGATGTGCTTTTAGCACTTGGGGGAATGTATTTGAAACTTGCTTGCCGACTAGTTTTGGTTTGATGAATGTTAAGTTTGTAGTAAGGAAACCCCTGACCATTTTTGTTTGAACGGAGCTTGTGTTGCCTTCGAATGTACAGTCTAGTGTCGGGATTATAAATACTTGTATAAAACCGTTTCACGCAAGTGTTAATGTAAAACAGCTTTCTGTTTTACTTAACTACGCATATAAGGGTGGTTATCAATTACTTTGATGAGGCTATTTAGTTAAATAGTACGGAGTATGCGATTTAAAAGAGAGATTATAAATTTATCATTATCGTTATATCCTAATGGCGGATTGGGTTGGGGGATCGTACGTTGAGATCCAGTAGAGCTGGTAATTAATAATGAAGTATCGTCTTCTCTAATGGCAGATAACACTCTCGGGTTTGTTGAACTCAATTGACGGGTTATGGTCGAGTTGTGGGGCGGAAAGAATCATCATATTCACCACAAACAATAAAGACAAGCTAGACCCTGCATTGCTGCGTCCAGGAAGAATGGACGTGCACATACACATGTCTTATTGCTCGCCTCAGGCCTTCAGAATCCTGGCCAACAACTATCTTGGTATCGACAACCATAAATGTTTCATCGAGATTGAGAAGCTCATCGAGGAATCAGAAGTCACCACGGCAGAAGTGGCCGAACATTTGATGAAACATGATCACCCCGACACTGCACTCCAAGGTTTGATTGATTTTATCGTGTCGAAAAAGGCCGGCAATGAACAATGTAAGAGCATTAAATCACAGGATAGTGAAAGAATAATTAATAAGCCAAAGCATAAGAGCCGGAAGTGATGTTATGTATTTGTTGTAAAGGTAGCCATTGGGATGTGTTTTTCCTTCATGAATATTAAAAATAATAATATCAATATTCAATGGGATTTTATTGGATTTATTGTATTTAGGCAAGAATTTAGGTCTGTAACCGAGTCGATCTCAGCTCGAGCTCGACTATGAATATTGAGCTTGAGATCGGGCTTCACTTGGAAAAAGCTCGAGTTTGGCTCGAGCTCATTGCCATTATGATAACACCATATTTTACCGATTTTTAACCCGCATTTTGTATCTTATTTAGTCTAATTAATAACCCGACTTAGTATTATTCACTCACTTTGGGAATAAAATAGAAATTTAGTTAGTGTCACTTTATATTATTTTTGAATATTGGTACTGCTTTTCTATTTTTTATGTTGTAGGCATGAAATGGAGCGAGTACCGAGTGAACTAATCGGGTCAAGGAGGAGCAAACTAAACTCTATGAGGCCAAGAAAGATTGCATTTGAGGTGATTGTGTTGGGCCGAATCCTTCTCCTTATTTCGGTCGTTTCTATCCACAAGTGGGCTGCTAGTTGATTAAAGACAAGATTTGGACAAAAATTAGTGAGGGCATTTTAGTCTTTTCATACCTAATTTTGAGATGCCTCTCACTATTTGAAACAGATAAGCAGTAGATAGGAGGGAAAAAAGATAGGAGGGGCCTTCATTTGTACAGAGAAGCAGAAGGAAGAAAACAAAAGAAGAGGAGAAAGAAGGACACAAGACAGAAAAAACAGTAGGTCTTGCTTGCGACGGATCGGATCTTGCGACGGGTATTTTGTGAGAGGAAATGGGTAGAGGGGACAAGGTGGGCACCCCCCATGTGCTTCTCCACTCAACCTTGATGGGTATTTTGTGAGAGAATATGATATCCGTCTTAAGCTTGCGACGGATAGTGTCCGTCACAAATGAGAATTTGTGCAGAAAAAAAGCCAGAAGAAAGAAGAGGGAGGAGAGAGTAGGAGTAGGAGTAGACCTGGCAAAAGCAACCCGACCCGATTGACCCGACCCGAATGACCCGACCCGTGACCCGAAATTGACCCGAACTACAACACCAAAATGTGACCCGAAACCCGATTGGACCCGACCCGACCCGAACATGACCCGATCTTTCTTGACCCGTAACTGACCCGACCCGAAAATAACCCGATCCAAAACCACTCAACCCGAAAATGACCCGACAAAACATAACTTTAATTGAACCGAAAAGACTTAAAATGACATTTTGTCTCTTATTCTTTGACCCGAAAATGACCCGACCCGAAATAACCCGACCCGATTGACCCGAAACGGACCCGACAACAAACCCGAAACCCGAAATGACCCGACCCGGCCCGAATTAACCCGAAATCAACAAGAGACCCGAACTGACCCGACCCGAACTGGTCCGACCCGAACCCGGCCCGGTTGACCCGTTTGCCAGGTCTAAGTAGGAGTAGAGTAATTAGATAAAACACCATTTTTCTTCATATTTTAATCTACTAGTTATTTTTCAAGATTCAATCTTTATATATGCAATTCTCTATTTTAATTCTAGACTTCAATTTCCTTCAAGTCGGTATAATTTCTATCCATTTCTTGTTCATTTCTAGTCTCTCTTATTTCTTGTTTGGTTTGTTATTTAGTTAAAGTTCTTGTCTTTATTGTTAATTGGTCTTATAAATGTGATTTTAAGTTTGTCTTCTTTGTCTATGTTACATGTTGCTATGTGTTATGTTTAGAGTAATTAATAATGTGTCTTATGTTAATTTAGTAATGATTAGTGAGTAGTATCTCACTAGGGTTCGGACCCCGACTTATTTATTTACATGACTAGGTCTCGGTTTTTATGAGTTGTTGAATAATCGGTTGAGATTGGTTAAGGGAATTTGTATTGTTGTTTTTGTGTCTTGACCTTCCTCCTTGACCCTTGTCCACTGGTGGGAACCGGTTAGGTTTGGGATTATCGTTATTTCCCTTGGCTAGTTTCGCCGACTTAGGTTGAACACGGGAGTGGGAACCGAGGTGGGGTGCCCTTGACCTTCAATTAGAAGCCTACCCTTGGGAAAGGGAGGGGGAAAATTGGGAAATTAGATGCGGACCTAAGGACTTAGACCATCGCTAGGATACCATGAGAGTGGGTTCTAGTTGTGTCCTAAGATACCGGTTGCGAACCCGGGAGAGAGGTAATCAGGACTACTTGTATTGACCGCGAACCCGGGAGGGAGGCGGGAGATACCTTGAGGCGTTTTCCTCTTAAACCGATTGCTTAACAACTAGTTAAGAGACTTGTGAATGTGAAAAAAACTTGTTGGTGGTGTAATCGAGCTGTATGCCTTTCTTATTGTTTAAACCATTATTTTTATCACTTGTTTAATTAGTTTAGTTGACTTATTTAGTTTTTAGCTTAGTTACTTAGCTTAATATCAATTCCTTCATGATTTGCGTAGCTAACCTCTAATTTGAGACGAACTAGTACTTGACCCTGACCTCCCTGTGGATCGACCTCGACTACCGCTACTACATTAGCTTAGTTGAGTTTATAAATTTGTTTTGGCCGGGGGAAGGCGACAAAAATCCCCGCGTCACATTATTTTCTTTCCAATTTCTCACTTTTTAAACAAACTAAATATAATTATTTTAAAACAAATAGGAAAAATTCAAAATTACTCCTTTCTATATACAACTTTTTCAAACTTACTCCCTTTTAAAACAAAATTTCAAAATTACTCTCTTATAAGAGACTTCCGATCAAAAATTGCTACCAAGACCCAATTTAAGCCATAATAAGACCAATTTTCCGGTAAAATTCAATTTTCTTCCAATTTTGCCCCTATTCCTTTTGCCTTAATATTTCTGTCATCTCTCTTTCTTGTTTACCTTTTTTCTCCCTATCTACCTTGTTGATAAGTCATCTTTCTTCCTCTCACTTATTAACCCCTCCCTCTCTTTGTTATTCATGTGTCGTTTGTTGCCCTTCTTTCCCTTTATTTATTGTGAAATCAATGTCAAGCTCTAACTCGCACTCAAATTATCGTTGTAGTTGTGATGCTGCTGTAAGATTGTGCTTCTGTGGTCATGTTGCTGCTAAGGTCACTTCTTCCCTCAAATCATTCAATGAAAGTGAACTGGAGGATGATAAAATTAGAGTAGGGGAAAGAAAAGACCAACCACCAACTAAGCATTTACAAAAACCAAATAAATCACAACAAATCAACTTCAAATCAAAAATCCCTAAATCACATAAATTAGGGTTTAATAAACGGTAGGAATTTGTAGTAAACTAATGAAAATCAAAACAGAATAAACAACTAACAAAGTAGAATAGAATAACTTACCTAGCAGTGATCAAATAAGGAGTTAAAATCGGTGGATTTAGGTTAATTGATTTTAATAACGCATTAAATTTGTTCATAATACTTGAGGGTGAGTAAATAGTAAATTAGGGTAAACAAGGTAGAATAGAATAACTTACTGATAAGGTCTGTGTTAAAAACAAGGGTAAATTCGCCAATTCCTTCTAATTATGACTTAAGTTGGGTCTTGGTAGCAATTTTTGATCGGAAGTCTCTTATAAGGGTGTAATTTTGAATTTTTGTTTTAAAAGGGAGTAAGTTTGAAAAAGTTGTATATAAAAGGGAGTAATTTTGAATTTTTCCAAACAAATATGATTATTATACGATACTCAAAGTTAGTATATCCTAATATACTTGTAAATTCGAAAAATAACATCATATATTAATTCGTCTTAGCGTGACCCTTAACTCTATGTGTGTTTTCAAATTCTGCGTGGTAACCCTACTTGTAAAAGACTACATATGGTAACCCTCAACTCTATTAATACGTATTAGCTTGGTCCTTAACTATTTTTTTCCGTCAATTTGTCCGTTAAATATGTGACGTGATCAATTGAATTCTGAGATTTTCCACAAGGTAACCCTCTAATATTTTAAATCGTACAAGATAACCTTACTTTTTTGTTTCAGAAATGACACATGCTTAGAAATATAATCACTAAAATACTCTTTTTTATTTTCACATTTTTTTTCAGTCAATTACACCCAAATTTGTCAAATTCACCTATTACCCTTTAATTAACCGAGTTTTAATGGAAAAATCTATTAAGAACTTTGTTCAAATATCAAAAAATTCTCAAGAAAGTTTTCTAAATGTCAATATAAAAGTACTTTATATTGAGTGTGACAATAATCAATCCCAAATTTGTTTCATAGGTTTCATCCAATTAAAAAACTTTTACTTTCGAAAACCCATTAAATACCCCAAAACTGAAAATGTTGTAAACAACTAAACAATTACTCACTTCAACTATTCGATAAATTGACACGATAAAGTTGTGTACAATTGAGGAGTGATAACTCATTTGTAAACATAAGGGTTAAAGCTTAATCGCGAATTTCTTTGTTAATTATTGAACCCGACTTTTGGAGAATTACGGTAATGATACCTTAAAGAGATGATGATACTGAGAGTACATTTTTTTGAAGTAAGTGAGTGAAAAACATGCTAAGAATGATTAATTGAGGGATTAAAAGAGTTTTTAAGAGTTTCTTTTGTAAAAAATAAATAAAATAATAATAGGGTTGCTTTGTAGGATTTAAAAAAATTGAGGGTTATTTTGTACTCCCTCCTATTCCTTATGATCTTCCACAATTGGTTTGAAGAAATATTTAGTGGTATGGTGATATGTGGATGTAAATGAAAGTAAGAGAGAGAATGTGGGGTCACAAGTTATTATAACCACAAATGATAGACAAATAAGGAAAGTGGAAGATCTTTGTGAATTTGTCGTTTTAGGAAATGTGAAATATCTTAGAGAATTGGAGGAAGTAGGATTTTAAACAATTGAGGGTTACTTTGAAACTCAATTGGCCACATCATATACTTAACGGACAAATTGACAGAAAAAATAGTTAAGGGTCACGCTAATACGTATTAATAGAGTTCAGGGGTAGAATTTGAAACACATGGTTACCAAATATAAAACCCCCAAAAAATTTATAAACGAGCCCAAAAAAGTTTCCAAGCCGTTTATTACTGAGCTCGAGATCAGTTCGGATTTAGCAAGGCTCTGCTCAAGTTCAACTCGAGCTCGGTTTAAAGGAGCACGACCCGAGCTTAGACCGAGCTGATTCCAAGGACTCGAAAAGTCGGCTCAGATCATTTACACCCTAGGCAAGATAATTCCTTCACATAAAATTTAGGTGATAATACGGAGTAGACAATAGATTTGTTGCCGGTGAACCTAAACTTTTCTCCTTCAAAAATTCAAAAAATTTATGTTTAGCTTTCTAAAATACTAGATTTTATGCCCGTGCGATGCACGGGTTTACGTTAATGTCATTTTCGTAATTTTCCTATAACAATTAACTTATAAAAATAAATTTTTGAAGTTTTAAGACTATAATAAAATATACTCCGTAATTTTTTAAAAAATAGTATTGATATATTGATTCAACCTATTCTATTTTAAACATATGTTACCAACCTTGTCGGGACTCAAGTTATATTTGATCTATATTATGACTCGAAAAATGATTCAAAGTACCTAAGAATTAAGCTCTCTAAGACAATGTTTAAGAAACTCAAAAGATTTTGGGTTGATCACCGCACCTTACGCTAATTGTTCGATAGGGCAATTCTACTATTTATAGTTATTAGTATATTCACCACACATACATTATTTTTCAATGTGAGAAATATAACATATTAAGAATTACACAAAGTATATGCAAATAATATGATATTCTATACTGTAATGATAGCATTTTTTTTACCACGAATCTAATTATATTATTTTCATAACTAATACAAAATTTTAAGAGCTCTCTAAAACAATACTCTCTTCGTCTTAATCATTTGTTTGTCTTTGACTAAAATACTCCTAAAAAAAGGCAAACAAATGCCCGGGACGAAGGGAGTATTTGAGAGACTTAAATGACTTTGGGTTCATCTCTAAGTTTCAAGGACGACTCTTATTTATAATCGTGTGATCGTCCCATCTTATGATATTTCTCCGATGTGGACAATTCTTCTATTTATACATAGTATATTCACCACACTTGATTACTTTTTAATGTGAAACAAATAACTTATTTGGTAGTTATTATTAAAATTATTGTATACGATACTTTCTAAATTAATTTTGATGATGTAAATTTCATTAAGGTAGAAATAATAATACAAACTTTTAAGATCTCTGAAAGATAATACTTGAGAGATTCAAAAGATTTTGGGTGAATATCTAAGTTGAAAGATGACTCATTTTCACAATATTTTTTGTGAATTAAATGTACAAAATTTTATATACAAATTATAAATACTACTTGAATATAATATAAGAAATGTATATTGAGATAAATAAAATAATTTTCACTTTATTTTTTAATGATATTTTCCTAAATTAATTTTTGATGAAGTAAGTTTCACTAATGTGAATACAAATTTTTAAGAGTTCTCTAAGATAGTACTCCATTTAAGAGACTCAAAAGATTATGGGTTAATATCTAAGTTTCAAGAATGAATCTTATTTATAATTATAGGATCACCCTAGCTTATGATAATTTTATGATGTGGGACAATATACTATTTATACGTAATATATTTACCACACTTGTATTATATTTCAACTAGTTTAGGACCCGTGCAAAGTTGCACGGGCATGTAAAGAAAATGTATAAAGATAGTCATTTGAAATTATATACTCCCTCCTATTCCATCTATTCTTCCCTATTTCTTATTTGGTCCATTCACGTTTTCTTCCCTATTTCCATTTTTGGAAGTGGGGCTGTGTGTTTTGTGTGGTCCATATTTAATTGCATGTGGGGTAGAGAGTTTTGTATGGTCCAAATTCATTTTCTTAATCATAGAGTCAAAATGAAAGGGGAAGATTACATAGAATAGGAGGGAGTATTTAACAATATTAATATATTGTACAACATATACCCAAAAAAATTAGAGTACAATATCGACTCGAAATTTAACATGAAAGAATAAATTAAACATGAAAGAATTATAGTGGAGAAATTTATAAGAGCGTCTACAATCAATAGCACAACCGAGTGGGGACTTGTAGGTATAGTCAATCCGATAAAAATTCTAAATCGGCCACGGTTTATAATACTCTTTAAGATTTAATAATATAGATTTAATAATATAGATCAAATAATATTATATAATTTGTATAATAATTAACTTAGATATATTTCTAGCGGTGTCGTAAATCATATAAATAATTTCAAATGTAAGCGAATTATATTGATCCCTTAAGTGTTGAAGCTAATGAAAATCACTAACTAAAAGATATCAACAAAATTCATCAATAATTTAAACTTGCTTGGGACTTTGGTGCTTAAGCTAATGCGCTAAAGAAAATTTGAATTTTACTACAATATTTATGGCCATTCTCATGTTAGTAGGCTCCATTTTACACGATGAGTATAAAATCGCTTCAGAGTGGACAAAAAATTAGAGCTAAAATTATTCATTACTGTCCGTTTATATATATATATCAAACTTCATCCCCGGTTTCTTGAAATACATAGAAAATAATAGTTCTTTAACGTCCAATTCATCATGTGCAATGGACAATTCGACTGGTTCAACATAGAAAAACATAGAAAACTTTACTCCTGGAAGGTCCTTCAGAGCCGGCAAAGTCTTTTAAAACAATAGTCCTTGAAGATCCTTCAAAACAATAAAGACCTTTTGTGGTTGCTTATTGAGTAGTGCCATAGTTTGGTAACACTATCATTCCTTGGTGATTTCAGCAGTTTTATCAGTTTTTTGTCTTCTGGACATGCTTTCTTTTTCAAATCCGTTGTCGGGGTGCCTTCACATTGGACAATAAATCGAGCGAGCAATAGTAGTTGATAAAAAAAAAATTCCAAGACATTACAAAGCACCAAAAAGATGTTCATGTCAACTGCGGGAAAACAAAGTTAAGCAATTGCAAGGAAACAAATTAAAGCAATATAGGAAAAAGTACAAATAAATAACAACTTGAGACAAATATGAGAAGACAGGACTTTACTTTAGCTACTTATCCTTGTGTAAAAATGATTTTACACAAATGTTAAAATGTCCTTGAAAGTTTAGTAAGTTCTTTAAAAGAAAACTCACCACTTAATCCCATAACAATATTTCATAGAAAGAATTGAATATGTTATTGCATGTAGAAAGAATTACAATGATGTCGAGATAATGTCATTACAACAATATCCAAACTCCATGCTTGGTAAAATAATTGTTCTCTAGTTATTAAAGGCAAATGATAATGTCACTACACTTTTTGTTAATGCCATAACAATAATAAGTTAAGTCTAAAAACATGTTAATATTCACCGTCTCGCAAACATGAGTGGCATTAGTGATTTTGGAGTGGCATTATGTTTTCCCTTATTCAATGTTCATGACCAAACAATTTGCAAAGTGAAATTATTTATAATTCTCTACAAAAATCATCAATAAACCAATAATGAATAGATAATATAAACATATTTTTTCATACAATGATGCAAGCAACTTTTAACACCACAAAATACTAAGTAGTAGAATAATCCAATACGAAAAATCAGCTAACTTAATTACTATTAATAAATTTCCAAACAATCAAAAGGGAAACGCACACAATAACATTGTACCTGTATCACCAATTAACTATCTGAAATAATTGGATTGACTTAAAATCCGTAGATTAAATTGTGGCCTATCATTTTTAAGCTAATAATTTCTTTAGTGAGATAATAGGCTACCAATAGACGAACTCTCGACGAATAAAATTCAAACCCGATCCTAGAAAATAGGATAAAATGATACTCAGACCATCACATTTATATTGTCTAACGTTTATTTTAGGATAAGCTAAGAAAATGGCAAGTATGAGATATTTATAGGGTAATGATAAATTCATTATCGATTTACTAATGTCACTCAAATTATGAGAGAGTAGATAATAAGATATCCATATAATTTACTTGTATTTGAGTGGTATTAAACAGTAGTTTAATGGCGTTATCATTAACGATGATTAACATATTTATAATGTAAATAAATACTGATTAAAAATTTAAGAAATGGGACGGTAAAACTTGGATAAATTTAAAGGAGCGAGAGACGTTAAAAAAAATGGCTAGAAAGAGTAGTAAATGTGATACTCCAGAAATTAAAAGGCTATTCTTTTGTAATAATTTAAATCAATTCATCCACTCAAAATATGCTATTCTCATGGGTATCAAATAACTAACCATATGTTCGGCTATTAGATGAAGTTTATATAGTAATTTTAAAGAACAAAATTAGAAGGGTACATAATAAAACTATACAAATTTTCATTTAAGGTGGACACTATTCGTCTTAAGCTTTAAGATGCGTCAAACCATATCAAATTATCACACTTATTCCCTAGAAAATATCAAAATTTTTGTCTGAAAAATAAATTAATAATTGATCTGAAAAATAGCATGTATTACCTTAAATTGAAGATTATGTAAACCCCAAAATCACCATAAGATAATTAAGAAGTTTATTTTTGTAGAACCCTGAATGATACCTGCTTTAGAAAATAAGAGAAAAATCAAAATAGGGCTTTCAAATTGATTCACATGTCTGCATAATAATACTTATTCATAGATTAGCCAAATAATCCCAAGTTTATAATACCATAATAATTCCGAAAAATCAAAGTTTTGAAATATGTACTACTCTGTTCAAAGAAATACGATAAACACGAAACAATTCAAATAATATTAAAGAGATATAGAAGCTTACCTTAACGAATTTATGGAGTAATCCACGGCCCGATATCAGAAAAATAGTATAGTTAGGAATTTAAAATCATAGAGATCACGGAGAATGACGGATGAATGTATGTACGAAGTATATATTAGGGAAGAATATTATATGTGAAACAAAAAAGGAATAAGAATAAATGTGATGGGTGTGAAATGATAAGTAAAGATATGGAGAGATAGAATAGGAAGAGGGTAAAGATGGACGGCTGAGGAGAGTAAATACTTGGGTAGATTGGATTAGGGTTAATAAGTTAGGCGGGAAAAAATTGTATATTAGAGTGACACGTGTCCAGGCTAATGTATAGTGGTTCTTCTATTATAGTTATTATATAGATGTGGGACAAATAACTTATTAAGTAGTACACCATAAAAAATTATTACTTATATAAGATACTTTCCTAAATTTTCTAAATTAAGTTTGATGATGTAAATTTCACTATTTTGGAATTAATAATACAAAATTTGAAGGTTCATTAAACAGTACTTAAGAGACTAAATGACTCCTATTTATAATCATACTTATTAGTATATATATTTTCCACAAATACATTATTTTTCAATGTGAGACTAATAACACATTAACTAGTTTATCATCAAAATTATTATTTATGATAATTTTCTAAATTAGTTTTTAATAATGTAAATTTAACTATTGTGACTATTATAATTCCATTTGGAGATATCCCAAACAATGATTAAGAGACTTAAAAAATTGTAGGTTTATACCTAAGTTCAAGGATGACTCATATTTATAATCATAGAATCACCCTATGTTATAATAATTTTTCAATGTGGGACAATTTACAATTTATAAGTAATATATTCATCATACATACATTATTCTTCAATGTGGGACTAATAACAAACTAAGTAGTACACCATCTTTTTTCATTTAATATTTATTTCTTAACTGTTATTAAACTGTTATATTAATATTAGAATAATAAAAAAATATTTTAAATGTCATTTTAAAGTCATTTATTAACATAACAATATAAAAAAATAGTTTAAAAGCTCGTGCGATGATCATATTTATGATCACTTCACTTTATGATAATTTTTTAATGTGGGACAAATTTTGATATTTATACGTAGTATATATATTCACGAGTCACGATACCTACATTGTTTTTTTCAATGTGGAACAAATAACACTTTAAATAGTTTACCATCAAAATTATTATTTATGATATTTTTCTAAATTAATTTTTAATGATGTAAATTTCACTATAGTGAAAATTATAATACAAATTTTTAGAGTTTTGTAAGACAATATGTAAGAGGCTCAAAATATTTTGGGTTAAAACTTTAGTTCCAAATATGATTCCTATTTGTAATCATAAGATCACCCACCTTATGATCGATAATTTTCTGATGTGAGACAATTCTAGTATTTATAGATAATATATTCACCACATCTACATTATTTTTCAATGTAGGACATATAATATACTAAAAATTACACCAAATATGTCCAAATAATATGAGTTTCTATACTTTGCAGGGTTTTTTTTTCACCACGAATCTAATTATATTATCTTTATAATTTTTTTTTACAATACTTAATTTTTTTTTAATAATACCTTTTAAAATTAATCTTTAATGATGTAAATTTAACAATTGTGAAGATAATAATATACAAACTTTTAAGAGATCTCTAAGACAATACTTAAGAGACTTAAAAGATTTTAGTTTGTTATATAAGGTCCAAGAATGATTCATATATTTAATCATAAGATCACCCATCTTATGTTAATTTTATGATGTAGGACAATTTTACTATTTATACATAGTATATTAATCACATCTACAAACTTTTAAGAGATCTCTAAGACAATATTTAAGAGATTCAATAATTTTGGGTTGATACATAAAGTTTAAGGATGACTCCTATCTATATTTAAGAAAGCAACAACCACAGAGCTAACGTGTCAGCCTGTGGTTGAAAGTCAATAAGTCAAAAAAACCTATTGTTTTTCCTAAATTTCAGGAAACACGTTTAAGGAAGGATTTAATTAGTTGATGCTTGCCCAGTCTAATAAACAAATTTGATCAATTAAGCAATGTAATTATCATACACTAAAATTACATTATATTTAATAATAAAATTTATAACGGAAAGATAAAAAATTTACCTATTATTAATATCTGGAAAAAAAAACAGCTGCATTAAAGTAATGGTTTTTAAAATGTCTAATTTTCTAGATCTATATAATTAATGGTGTAACAGTAAATCTATAAAAGTTAATTATGAAGAATCATTAAAACAATAGTTAAAAAATATTTATAATTTAGTTAAACAGGAAAAAAAAGAAAATTATTTTCTTACTATTAAAAACAATATGGAAAATAAGTGGATTTTTGATGATGGTTTCGTCGTCAAAACAAACATCAAAAATAACCCAATAAAAGTAGTATAAAGGGGTCGAATCCACGAGGATGGAGGAGGTCAACTACTAGCTTGATCGCGTCCCATTCTAGCCTAATAAATGATTGGTTGGAAGATTAACTAAAAACTAGGAAAAACAAGTAATAGCTAAGTAATAATGATGAAAACAATTAAGGGAAAGACTAAGGTGAAGGGTTCACCTTAGGGGGATTAATGGGCTAGTCGGGTAATTAGCAAATGGGTAAGTAATTCGAGTAAAATCAATTGCTAATGTCTCAATAATCGATAATCATCAACAAAGTCATCGCATTTGTCTCAAATCACCCATATAAACACTAGTCTAATCATTTCTACCACCGTCGCTTAAGAAATAATCAAACCATGCTTGATAAAATGGGCAACTTTCGTTCACACATTTCATCAAACACTTAGTGTTCATATGAGCAATACCCAATTTATTTACCACAAACTTACTAATTAACCAACCTAATACCCCACATAATCCTCCCTTAGGCTCCCCCTAAACCCTAGAGGAGAACTACTCACACATACTAAGGGGAATCAAAGCACTAAAGGCAAGAAGTAGTTCAATAAACATCATGCTATGAGATGAACAATTAAAACAATCAAATGATAAACAATAAACTATAAATGGAAATTAATTGCATAAACAACAAAAAGATGAGAAATTTAATACCAACAAGCTTGTATTAATGAAGAGGGAGAATGTCTTCACCCTTAGAATCCTCAATACAAACCCAAAACTGAAATGAAAGACTAGATCTAGCAACTTGAAATGAGAAACTAAGCTTAATTAGGGAGAGATTAGGAGAGTAATTAATACTTAATAGAGGCTACAAATATCTAGGGTTTTGTGCTAAGAGGAATGTAAAAACTGCTTACAAAATAATAGGGGAGGGTATATATAGGTATCTCGAAATTTAGGAAGAAATTAGAAGAAGAGGGCGAATTTTCAGTCTTGTGTTCCTGGCCGGTCGACCGGCCGCCGGGCCTCTGACCGGCCTGGAGCACATCAGTAACTTCAGTAACTTCGCCTTCAAAATTCTTCAAAATCTTCTAAGTATGGAAAATGGGGGTCTGGGCCGGTCAACCGGCCGCCGGTCCCCCACCGCCCTGGAGCAACATTTCACTCTCATGGGCATTCTGATGTATAAGCAGGCCGGGTAGTCGACCGGCCGCCGGTCGACCGGCCGGCGCTACCTGGGCCTTTTCTTCTCTTTCTCAACTTCTTTCATTAGTGGAGTTGAGGTCTAGGCCGGTGGACCGGCCGCCGGTCAGAGGACCGGCCAGCACCACCTGATGACTCATTTCTTCATTCTTCATCTCATCTTCAAATCCCGACTCATGCAAGGTCTTTATGCACCGATTTCTTCATTTCCGCCTTAATTCCTGCAAATTGAGATCGACATTCATAGCGCGGGAAATCGGGAAATAAAATGCAATTAAAGACACGCAAATCCGTGTAAACGGACCAAAATGGGGACGAAAATGAGAGGAAAAATGTGACAAATTAAATGCTTATCAAAATTCCCCACACTTAAGACTTACTCGTCCTCGAGTAGGTAAACAAGATTCGAGACCCATATGTACCCTTATTCAACACTACACTAATACTAAGGCTACTACCTAAACTACTAATAATATCCGACGGTAGGCAATTAACGGGCCTCCTCCGTCCCTTCAACTCACAACGAGATACTCATGCGGTAGAGTACCTCCTTGCAAGGCAAGTAGGGGCTTGCTCAAAATTTCGACGCATCCAAATGAAAAACACGTAAGAACACGACAAAGATGCATCTAACAAAAGAAAAATCACATGCCTCATCCATGTGCCGGAAATATCTAAAAGGAAAACCGTTTAAATAATGCATGATCCTTGTAAGCCACTAATATCATAAAGCATGGAAAAATATTCGCCTCCTAGCGGTGCAAGTCTAATGAAAATTTCGAACCCCGTCTACTATTTGCTTGGCCAAAAGCGATAAAATGGAAGATGGAAATGAAATTCTCGTGACGTTATTAAGCACAATAGCATATGGAATTCACGTTTCTCAAATAAATGAGACACAAGGGTCGTCCCGTCTCACTATGCAACTTCAAAGGCAAATGATTCAAGAAGGATAAAAGGAAATTGAGATTTGAGTCTAAGTGCTTGCAAAACTTTTCATTTCACACTTTGCTTTCTTTTTTCTTTTTCTTTCTTTTTGATTTGCATTTTGGTTTGCAATTTTTTTTTATTTTTTTTTTTTAGCATGAAAGCTCACGGTTTCCGTCAAGGACATGCGGTCGGAACCAACAATAGGGGTATCCCCACCGTAGTGGCATCGAAAGGGGGCCTAGATATGGGCCCACTAGAATCCCTAGAAGTTCCGTTTTGCACTTCCTCGACGAAAACAAGAAAAGATGATAATTGACTCAATATTTTCAGCTTGTTTGATTTGTTTCCTTTTTTGAGCAAAAGAGGAAGAACAATGAATAATGGTTGGTTGCATAGCAAGAACGGTCACCTAAGAATCCTTTCTACCATCGGAATAATCACATCAATCGAGGTTGTCGAGGTGGAATAAGCGCAAACTCGTGACTCGGCATTAGTAGACGGGTTAAAACTCACTAAAAATGCACAACCCAGGGCGTCTAAAATTCCACGATTAAGATGAACACTTTATGAATAAAAAAGTAGCAAAAAGGGACTATGCACATTCAACAAGTTTTCCAAAAGGACAATTATTAAAACATTTTTCTAAATGCAACTATATGCCATGATGCAATCTAGCATATATACAACTTAAATGCACATGCTCTAACCGACTATATGACACATAAGCTAATGCTATCTCCTAACAGCACACAAGTGGCACACACGCCAATCAACAAAATTCACACCATCGTCATCAACATATCTCATCCTCAAATAAGAAGAAAAGGAGATAAGGGAGAAGAGAAATAGGAAAGGTCTCACCAAAGCGTCTTCATTTTCCCTTTTTCGTGCCTCTTATGATGTGGGGCGCACCTATGGATGGAGATAAAAAGAAACACACGGCAATATATACAAAATAAACTATATACAAACTAATCTAAACATATATTTTTTGGAAAATTTTCAAATTTTTCGATTTTTAGGCATTTTTCAACTTTTTTCAAAAATCAACGATATATACAAAAGAAATAAAATCCTCCCCACACTTAAGTCTTACTCGTCCCCGAGTAAGTGACTCAAATATGAAAGGAGGGAAAAAAGAAAAGGAAAACAAAACAAATTTTTTTGGGTTTTTCAATTTTTTTTTTTTGGGAATTCCCTCCCCACACTTAGTATTTACATGGTGTGAGGGGTGAATTCAAAACAAATAACATGTTTTTGGGTTTTTAAATATTTTGAAAAATAAAAACTTGTTTTTGGGGTTTTTGATTTTTGATGAATAATCACAATATGAACAATATATACAAGAGGGTTAGCTCTAAGTAAATGCATGAACTACACTATATGCTAATCTAGAGTCTCGCTGCGGTGGTAAGGTGCATAAATGCAAGCCCCTCATGGGGGTACCTCCCACAGGAAAGTCTAGTGTGCCATATCGGAGTCTCGTCGTGGCGGTAAAATGCATAAATGCACGCCCCTCATGGGGGTACCAACCACGGGAAAGTCTAAAAATGACACCAAACAAAATGCAACTACGCTATATGGATGCAAGGCTAACATGTGACGATATGTTACAAAATTAAATTCTAATGCAAGCTTAAATGGATGCAACTAAATGGATAACTAAACTAAGATATAATACAACTATCTAAATGCATGCAAAAATATAAATATGATGAAGATTTGGATTAAAAGGGATCATACTCATGGGTTTCCGGCCTCAGGAGTATCCAGTGAAATCAGAGGATGTAGTATCAAATTGGCCAAGAGTGGCCTTTGCAGAAGACGCATCTACATCCCTGGCTCCCGAACCAGAGTCGCCGCCCTCCACAATCTCGAACCGGGGACCCATACTGTTAAACCACTCGGCATTCTGTGCCGCAATCGCTGGGTCCACCTCCTCCTCATCAACTACCGGCTGAGCAAAAACCGGCGCAGAAGAATATTAGTCATGCTGAATATTGAAATCACCAAACACCCTAGAACCCTGATCATACGTACCCGCCCTCTGGCCACATGAAATAGGACGGATGCGGGCCAACTGGCTCCCTATACCCCTCCCTACACCAATTATCGTAAGAAGGGTATTGGCCAAGAGCCAAGTCATAATACATCTTGTCCATCCGCTGCGACAAAAGAGCTCTATCCCGAGCTTCCTCCTCTCGCCACTTAGCTGCCGCCTCTCTTTCCCTAGCCGCTGCCTCTCTCTCCGTAGCTGCTGCCTCGGAGGCCAAAGTCATATCGGCCATGAACTGGATCAAGGAAGGATACAAATGTGGGTAACTGGGAGTGGTGGAAGTGGATGCCTCGGGTTGGGATGAATTGGGCCAAGGGCGCCACTACTGCTGATGATAGAAGGGGTTCAAATAAGGCAAGGTGGTGGAAGTGGGGCCCTGCTCCTCTCTCCTATATGTAGTGACGGGGGCAGTAGGATCTCGCCTAAATGCGGTAATTGGAGCTAAAAGATCTTCCGGGGTTTCCTCAGGTGGTGGTGGAGGGTTCTCCTCCACAAGGGGAAGGAGATAGTGCGCGCTATCAGGAACCACTTTCATAGCCGCACTATTCGGGAGGGGAATAGAATTGACCCCTCGAATCCTCCAATATGTCTTCCCGTCCTCAACTCTCTTCACTACCCACTCAAGCTTCTTTGAAATGTAATCCTCCGTCAACAAGGAGCATCCCCCTAAACACCTCAAATTACGCTCATCTAGAGCATCTCTACAAAGGGCATGGGCAATCTTGGTAACAATCCCCCCTATATGGATTCCGGTCGGGCTAAATGGGTCATTGGAGATTTTTTGAAAGTGGATAGCGACATGGTGACCAATGTTGACTCCAAACTAATTCGGCTTTTGGAACAAATAAGCCGCCAAAATCGAGAGCTCATCGGCCCTAAAGTTGTGACACTCCTCTCTTCCAAACAACGTCCAACCCATAAACCTATGCCAAAACCTAATAGGGACATTGTGGCAAGCATTTGCCGGCCTCTTAGTTCCCTTCGCAAATTCCATTCCCGAGATAGCAGTCCAAACGTCATTCACATTAAAGTTTTCGGGGACTTTGTATGACTTATGAAATTTGACCCCTAATACCTTACAAAATTTCTCAAGGGGAATGCTAAAGGCAATATTCAAGAGGCGGAAAGATACCATTTTGACCATACCCGTATTCCTATCCTTCTCATGACTAAAGGAACTCAAAAATTCCCATGTAAGACGGGGGTAAGTACGGAAGTGCTGACCGTAGAGTTCCCCCATCCCCAAACCTTTGAAAAGCTCAAGAGTGACCGTATCAAGGCCGAGGTTTCGCATAGTATTCCGACAAATAAAACGGGAGTGGGGAAGGTTTCTGCGTTTTAAACATTGAAATTTACCTCTCGCGATTTCGCTTACGAAGACGATATCGGGAAAATCGTTATCCGGACCCATTCCCGCCGTTACCTGATGGAGCCTAGCCTCCAACTCCGCCTCAAGCTGAGCCCTTGTTCTTTTCCTAGGTGGTTGTTGAGCCATGGAGATTTTCGTATTAGTCAATTGAAAGAGGGAAAATTTAGGGAAAAATTTGGGTTTTTGAGTTTTGGGATGAATTTGGGTGATGTAGTGGGTTAATTAGTGGGTTGAATAAGGGATTGAGTGAGTTTTGTGGTGATGTTTGTGAGTTTTTGTGAGGTTTTTGTGGGAGATTTGAAGGAAGAAAGGTAAAGAAAGAAAGAAGAATGAAGAAGAATGAAATAAATAAGGGGGCTCACGAGTGTTTATTGCTCTCGGGTAGGGTTCTGGGCCGGTCCAGGCACCGGCCGCCGGTCGACCGGCCTGGAACCCAGTACAAAATTCTATTTTTTTCGATTTTTTGATTTTTCTCGTGTTCAGGTAGTCTAGGCCGGTCGGAACCCCGGCTGCCGGTCGACCGGCCTGGAACTCAGCTCAAAATATTCAATCTTCAAAGTTTCAGTTATACGGTGCTCTGGGCCGGCTGTCAGACCGGCCGCCGGTCGACCGGCCTAGAACGCAGCTCGAAAAATTCCAAAAATCCAACCTCTATGATAATGTGCTCCAGGCCGGTCGACACACCGGCTGCCGGTCACCCGGCCTGGAATACCTGCTACTTAATTCTCCTTCTTCAAAATTCACCTTCTGGGGTGCTCTGGGCCGGTCGGCACCCCGGCTGCCGGTCGACCGGCCTGGAGCACTTCTTCTCGTCTTCACCTCGTCTTCAAATTCACAACAAATCCCAAAGAAACCCAAGTCACCAACAAACTCGACTCTACCAACAAATTCCCAATGATACGGTTTTGATCCAAACCCGACTACAAGTGTTTCAAACCAACCTAAAACTTCCTCCTAAAGACGAAATACCCGAGTATACAATACCAAATCTTCACAACTACTCCTAATATGCATGCTATATACAAAAAATTGGTGGTTGTTGAGGGACTCCACCAAACCTATCAATTCACAAGAGTTTACAAACAAGACTCCTCCTCGGGAAGTGGATCCCCAAGGAAGAGTACTTCCACCGTTCCTTTTTCATCGCCATCAAAATATATTTTCACTCGATGCCCATTGACCTTGAAATTACCACCTTCTTCGCTCCAAAGTTCAAAAGCTCCATGTGGTGAAATGTCGATACCTTTGAAAGGACCCGACCATCTCGAGCGTAGCTTTCCCGGAAACAACTTGACTCTAGAATTATAGAGTAAGACTTGGTCACCCACTTTTACATCTTTATCAACCAATTTGGCATCATGCCATTTCTTTGTTTGCTCCTTGTAGATCTTTGAGCTCTCGTAGGCATCAAGTCTTAGTTCTTCAAGCTCACTCATTTGGAGAAAACGTAGCTCTCCGGCCATATCAATGTCAAAGTTCATTTCCTTTTAAGGCCCACCATGCCTTGTGCTCCAACTCGATTGGCAAGTGACAAGCTTTGCCATAGACAAGCTTGTAGGGAGTTGTGCCGAGGGGAGTTTTGAAGGCGGTGCGAAGGGCCCATAGAACATCCGGAAGCTTTTGAGACCAATCCTTCCTACCTTTGCTTGTGGTCTTCTCCAAGATGGCTTTTATTTGACGGTTTGAGACCTCCACTTGCCCACTAGTTTGAGGGTGGTAGGCAAGAGCGGTCTTATGGGTGACACCATGGGAAGAAAGCAAGATCTTGAAAGTGCTCTTCCTAAAGTGCGAACCCCCGTCGCTAATCACCACCCTTGGGGTCCCAAATCTCGAAAAGATAGTGTTTTTGAAAAGCTTGATAACAACCTTAGCATCATTTGTTGGGGTGGCAACGGCTTCAATCCACTTGGACACATAGTCCACCGCTACCAAAATGTACTCATTCCCACAAGAGTTGGGGAATGGTCCCATGAAATCAACTCCCCAACAATCAAAAAGCTCAATCTCAAGAATGTTTTGAAGGGGCATCTCATTTCTTTGACTTATATTCCCCGTTCGTTGGCATCGATCACAAGATTTGACAAAGTAGTGGATATCCTTGAACATAGATGGCCAAAAGAAACCACCTTGTAACACCTTTGCAATGGTGCGAGATGTACCAAGGTGGCCCCCATAGGCCGAGTTGTGAATTCTATCGACTATCTCCATGCCTTCTTCTCTAGGAACACATCTTCGAAACATGCCATCACCACACTTGCGAAAAAGATGTGGGTCATTCCAAAAATAGCGTTTTGAGTCATGCTTCAACTTCCTCCTAGCTCTAGCATCCAACTCTTCCGGAATAAACCCGCTCACAATCAAATTTGCCAAGTCCGCAAACCATGGTGATTTACCACCTATCATCATCAAACTATCTTCTCTCAACCACTCATTGATCGGGCCACTCTCATCCTTCAACCCATGATCTTCGGTAGTCAATCTAGATAGGTGGTCGGCAACAACATTCTCCGACCCCGCCTTGTATTTAATTTCCAAGTCAAACTCTTGAAGTAAAAGAACCCATCTCAAGAGCCTTGGTTTTGCATCCTTTTTCACTAACAATTGTCTCAAAGCGGAGTGATCCGAGTATACCACAACCTTGGAACCAACAAAGTATTGCCGGAACTTTTCCACGGCATGAACAATGGCTAGCATTTCCTTTTCCGTCGTAGAGTAGTTGACTTGGGCTTGATCAAGAGTTTTGCTTGTGTAGTAGATTACATGGTGCCTCTTGTCCACAACTTGGCCAAGCACCGCCCCGACCGCATAATCGGAGGCGTCGCACATAACTTCGAAGGGAAGGCTCCAATCCGGTGATCGGATTATGGGAGCCGTCACAAGAGCCTCCTTCAACCTACAAAAAGCACTCAAGCAAAATTCATCAAATACAAATGGTGTGTCTTTGAGAAGAAGAGAAGTTAAAGGCTTGGCTATTTTAGAAAAATCTTTGATGAAACGTCGGTAAAAGCCCGCATGGCCTAGAAAGCTTCTCACTCCCTTCACATTAGTAGGGGGTGACAAGTTTTCTATTACCGAAACCTTAGCCATATCAACTTCTATGCCTCTCTTAGACACGATGTGACCAAGCACAACCCCCTCCTCCACCATAAAGTGGCATTTCTCCCAATTGAGGACGAGGTTGTGCTCCTCACATCTTTGCAAAACATTAGACAAATTCATTAGCCCAAGATCAAATGAGTCTCCATGGACACTAAAGTCGTCCATGAAGACCTCCATACTCTTCTCAAGAAAATCGGCAAAAATTGCCGTCATACATCTTTGGAAAGTCCCCGGAGCATTACAAAGCCCAAAGGGCATCCTCCTATAAGCATAAACTCCTATGGGACAAGTGAATGTGGTCTTCTCTTGGTCTTCCGGGTGTATGGGGATTTGGAAAAACCCGGAATAACCATCTAGAAATGAATAGTAAGAATGCCCCGCCAACCTTTCAAGCATTTGGTCAATAAAGGGGATGGGGTAGTGGTCTTTGAGGGTGGCGGCATTTAATTTGCGATAGTCAATGCACATCCGCCACCCGGTCACGGGTCTAGAAGCTAAGAGAGTCCCATCCTCTTGTTCCACCATAGTTACCCCTCCTTTCTTGGGCACTACATGGACGGGGCTCACCCAAGAACTATCGGTTATTTGGTAGATAATCCCGGCCTCTAACAACTTCATAACCTCACTTTTTACCACTTCCGCCATCTTAGGGTTCAACCTACGTAGCCCATCTACCTTAGGTTTGCTACCCTCCTCCAAGACAATCCTATGCATGCAAAGATTAGGACTTAAACCTTTGATATCATCAATGCTATACCCAAGTGAACCCCTATGAGTTTTCAAGATTTTCAAAAGTTCAAGTTCTTGGCCTTCACTCAAATTAGCATTAATGATAACGGGATAAGTCTCTCCCTCACCTAAAAAACAATACTTAAGTGAGGGAGGTAAGGGCTTAAGTTGTACCTTTGGAGGGAGAAGGCCCTCCACCTTCTTCATTAGCTCATCATCTACCTCGTGGTCATCTCCCATCTCCTCATCATGGAGTGCCACTTGTAGAGCTTCTTCTTCACACTTCTCCTCTTCATGCACTTTTCCAACCACTTCTTCAATGACTTCCACCGAGCAAGCTTTGTGAAACATTGGTCCCTTCACTAGATGAGGAAGATTAAATTCAAGGGTTTCGTTTCCCACCCTAAAGGTTAGCCGCCCGTCCCTCACATCAATGAGGACCCCTCCGGTAGCCAAAAAGGGCCTACCAAGGATGATGGGAGTGTGGCTATCCTCCGGGATATCTAGGACAACGAAATCCGTGGGGATCAAAAATTTGCCAACTTTAACGGGTACGTCCTCAAGCACACCCAAAGGTTGCTTAACGGACCTATCCGCTAGTTGTAGAGTCATAGAAGTGTGGGTTAAACTTTCAAGTCCAATTCTTTTAGCAATAGTTAAGGGAATGACACTTACACTTGCACCATTGTCACATAATGCCCTTGAAATCATGACTCCCCCCACAACACAAGGGATAGAGAAACTTCCGGGGTCCCCAAGTTTTTTTGGCATTTTGAAAGAGTTAGGATTAATGAGGAGAGCACTACACTCCGCCTCCATAATCATAACATCTTGGGTACCCAAAGTCCTCTTATGAGTCAAGATGTCTTTTAGAAATTTTGAGTATGTGGGCATGTTTAGTATAACATCGGTGAAAGGTAAGGTCACTTCAAGTCCCTCAAGCATTTTTCTAAATTGGGTGAACTTGAAGTTTTCCTTAGTTTTCAAAGCTCTAGAGGGGTAGGGAATATCGGAAACAACAAGTGGAGAACTAAAAGATACCTTTGGAATGGGAGTTTTCTTGGTTACCTTAGCTCTTGCTATTGGTTGTACCTCTACTCCGTCATCATTGACATCCTTGATCATCTCCTCTTCATAAGGCATAATCTCGATATACCCATCTTCTCCCTCTTTTGGTTGATCATCTTCACCCTTGCCATCATCTTTTAACTCCAAGGTAGGAGTCAAAATGGGCTCTTCAACTTCTTCTCCTTCCTCAACATGCTCATCATTTGGAATCTCATCATTCATCATATCCATGTAGGGGTTATCAAGCACTAGTCCACTTCTTAAAGTCACCGCACATGCATGGTGGCTTGATGAAGCATCCTTGGAGCTTTTCCCTTGAGCAAGTAGACCTCCCGGAGGCCTTTGAGGATTATTCAAAGCTTGAGAAGCTAACCTAGCTTCCAATTCTCTCACCTCCTTTTTGTGAGCATTAGTGACATTTTGCAAAGCCAAATTGTTTTGGATTTCCATGTTTTTGACTAGTTGCAAAACTTCACTTATTGAAGGATCATTCTCTTGGTGGGGTTGATTTGTCAAAGGAAGGGCAAAAGCATAGTCATTCCGACTACTTGAACCTTGGTTGTTGCTTCTTTGGTTGTTAAAGTTTCCTTGTTGGTTGTTGTTAAAATTCCCTTGTTGTCCCCTTGAACCTTGATTGTTGAAATTTGACCCTTGGTTGTTGTTGAAATTTGGCCCTTGGCCTTGGAAAGATTGATCGGGAACCCCTTGGCTTGCTTGATTGTTTTGATTGCCTTGGTAAAAATTACCTTGGCCTTGATTGTTGAAGTTTTGGTTCCCTTGATTTTGATTCCAATTTCCTTGACCTTGATTCCAATTACCTTGGTTTTGGAAGTTACCTTGGTTATTGTAACCTTGATCATTGAATTGTTGATTTTGGAATTGGTTTGATCCTTGACCTTGTTGAGAGTTGTTGAATTGATTGTTATAGTTTCCTCTTGAAAATTGACCTCCCCCTCTAGGTTGGGAAAAACCCGGAGGGTTGGAAGGTTGAGTTTGTGTGTGTTGTGGGTTTAACACATTTTGGCTTTTGTAGCTCATGTTTGGGTGAAATTTCGAACTTGGATGATAGAAATTGGAATTTGGGTTTTAAGCTCCTTGACTTTGGAATTGAGGCCTTGAGGGCCGTGGGTTGTTGTTGACTCCTTGGAATGCATTCACATGTTGATAATCATTTGCTCCTTCATTGTTATAAGAAACATTATTCCCACAAACTTCAAAGGTGTGTCCATATCCATTGCAAATTTCACAAGTGGGGGTTTGATAAGCTTCCACCATAGGAGGTGCATAAGACCCACTAGCTTCATTCACATGATGCCCTTGACTTTGATTTTGAGCTTTTTGAAGCTCGGCAAAACCCTTAGTAAAAGTTTGTGTGAGCAAATCAATCTTGGCATTGGTATCCGCATTTGAAAAGTTCTCACTTGGGTACTTAGAACTCCTTCTCAAGCTATTTCCTCTAGAACTAGTACCATAGCTAGATTCCGACTCAACCATCTTCTTAATCAATGCCGCCCCTTGTTGGTCATTCAAATGATCAAAACTTCCCCCCGCGGAAGCATTCACCATAGCCTTGGTTTGAGGGAGGAGAGTTTGATAGAATGTTTGAGTGACATACCAATCCGCAATTCCATGGTGAGGGCATCGGGCAAGTAAATCAATGAACCGATCCCATGCTTCTCCCAAGGATTCTCCATCCTCCTGTTGGAAGGTTGTAATCTCATTTCTTAGCATCGCCGTTTTGGAGGCGGAGTAGTACTTACTTAGAAACTCCTTAGCCAAGTCATCCCAAGTAGTGAAAGTGTTTGGAGGATTGTTATTCAATTACCTCTCCGCCCGGTCTTTGAGGGAAAATGGGAACAACATGAGGCAAAGGGTTTCCTCGGGTACACCATTCCTTTTCATGATTCCTACCCTACTTTTGAACTTTCTCAAGTGGGCATGAGCATCTTCATCGGGGAGGCCTCCAAAGCTATCCCGCTCAATAGAACTCATTTGAGCCAGGTGAATCTCAAAATTATTTGGGGCCAAGACACCGAAATTGATTGGAGATTGGGTATCATCGTGGTTGGGACGGTTACGATCACGTAAAGTCGTCATTTGTGGTTGATTTTGTTGTTGAGGTATTGTGGGTGGTGTATTTGGTAATGTATTGTAGAAGGGGTTTTCAAATATGGGTTCAATGGTGTTGTTTTGTGGGAGATCGATTGTTGGAGTGGATGTAGAAGCAATTGAAGTATTGGCTTGTTGATGGCTAACTCTTCTTGAATTCCTAACCCGAGCAAGAGTGTTAGCTCGGAGAGTCCTAAATAACCTTTCGGGCTCCGGATGGCTCAAGAACAACCCTTCACCCCTAGGCATGCACTCAAAGCAACTCAAAAACAAGTTAGACTCCTAGTGTGTTTTTGGGCACACTAGGGAAAGACAATAATGCAAGGCACTCTACAAATAATCTAACAACTAAAAACCAACAAAAACAACAAGTAACTTGACTAAATCTAAGACACAAAACAAACTACGAGTTTCCTTACACCATCCCCGGCAACGGCGCCATTTGATGATGGTTTCGTCGTCAAAACAAACATCAAAAATAACCCAAAATAAGTAGTATAAAGGGGTCGAATCCACGAGGATGGAGGAGGTCAACTACTAGTTCGATCGCGTCCTATTCTAGCCTAATAAGTGATTGGTTGGAAGATTAACTAAAAACAAGGAAAAACAAGTAATCGCTAAGTAATAAAGATGAAAAAAATTAAGGGAAAGACTAAGGTAAAGGGTTCACCTTAGGGAGATTAATGGGCTAGTCGGGTAATTAGCAAATGGGTAAGTAATTCGAGTAAAATCAATTGCTAATGTCTCAACAATCGATAATCATCAACAAAGCCATCGCATTTGTCTCAAATCACCCATATAAACACTAGTCTAATCATTTCTACCACCGTCGCTTAAGAAATAATCAAACCATGCTTGATAAAATGGGTAACTTTCGTTCACACATTTCATCAAACACTTAGTGTTCATATGAGCAATACCCAAATTATTTACCACAAACTTACTAATTAATCAACCTAATACCCCACATAATCCTCCCTTAGGCTCCCCCTAAACCCTAGAGGAGAACTACTCACACATACTAAGGGGAATCAAAGCACTAAAGGCAAGAAGTAGTTCAATAAACATCATGCTATGAGATGAACAATTAAAACAATCAAATGATAAACAAGAAACTAGAAATGGAAATTAATTGCATAAACAATAAAAAGATGAGAAATTTAATACCAACAAGCTTGTATATAAAGAAGAGGGAGAATGTCTTCACCCTTAGAATACTCAATACAAACCCAAAACTGAAATGAAAGACTAGATCTAGCAACTTGAAATGAGAAACTAAGCTTAATTAGGGAAAGATTAGGAGAGTAATTAGTACTTAATAGAGGCTACAAAATATCTAGGGTTTTGTGCTAAGAGGAATGTAAAAACTGCTTACAAAACATTAGGGGAAGGGTATATATAGGTCTCTCCAAAATTAAGAAAGAAATTAGAAGAGAAGCGGATTTTGCGATGTTGCGTTCCTGGCCGGTCGACCGGCCACCGGGCCTCTGACCGGCCTGGGGCACATCAGTGACTTCAGCCTCTTCGTCTTCAAAATCCTCAAAAATCCACCAAGTATGGAAAAATGGGGGTCCTGGCCGGTCGACCGGCCGCCGGTCCCCCACCGGCCTGGAGCACATTTTCTTCCTTTTCTCTTCTTCTTTCATTTGAGGGGTTGTGGTCTAGGCCGGTGGGCCGGCCGCCGGTCAGAAGGCCGGCCTGCACCACCTGGGCATGCTTTCTTCACTTCTTCACCTCATCTTCGAATCCCGACTCATGCAAGACCTTGTTGCTCCGATTTCTTCATTTCCGCCTTAATTCCTACAAATTAAGACCGACATTCATAGTACGGAAAATCGGGGAGCAAAATGCAATTAAGGGCACGCAAATCCGTGTAAACGGACCAAAATGGGGACGAAAATGAGGAAAAATGTGACTAAATAAATGCTTATCAGTCTTAGTCACTCTTCTCGCCACAAGCTCACTGCCAAAAATAGGACAAGTACTGACAGGGCCACCCAAAACAGAGACACCACGCAAGGACCGGGCAATAGGAGGGGGGAAAAAACTGGGAAGCCAACTCCGAGGATCCTCAATAGGCCAAAAGACCTCAGTCTTAGCCACATTAAGATGAAGACCAAAACAAGGCCCATCTACCATAATCAAATCCAAAACAGCCCCCACCTCCAAAGTGTCCCCAACAATGGTGCCGTCATCCAAATACAAGGCCCGCATAGTAAGATCAAAAGAGTCCCGGATTTTGCACACTAAGGGATGCAAAACCAAAGCGAAAAGCAAAGGGCCTAACGGATCACACTGCTGAACACCCTGACAAGACCACAAGCAATGCTCCCCATAATAAAGACAGCCAGGGCTAGAGTAACAAAACTCCACCCAACGGGAAAGAACCGGACAACGACGGCGGACTTCCTGTAGCAAAGTCACACGATCAACAAGGTTGAAAACATTCTGGAAATAACCTAGCAACATAGACAATCCCACATCACCACCACGGGCCTCAATGAGGCGATTCAAGGCATGCAAGATAGCCTCTCCTCCACCGGACACCCCAACCCCAAACTGCAGACCAGCAAAATAAGTAGACAAAGAAGGACCAACCAAACAAGCACCAACCTTAGAGACAAGATGTCTCCAGACAGTGCCAACATCGATAGGACGAACACCCTCGCCCGGCTTAACAAGCGGCGTAAGCGGAGCGCTGGCAATGTACTCAACAAGGGCTATAGGGCACCGACCCTCCAAGAAAAGATTAACCACCCTAGTAACAGAAGCGATCAAATCATCAGAGACAGCCACAACAGCATCACTCAAACAGTCCAAAAGGTGTTGGGCACGAAGCCCATCCCTCCCGCAAGAAGTGCCACGCGGGAAACCACGAATCATATCCAATACCATTGCCGAAGTGGCAACAAGAGAATGATGATCCACAGGCAAAGGAGGCAGCGAAGGAGATAGGACGACAGGATGCTTCTCTCGCAGAGCACCAAGAGTGGCATCAGAGTAGGGGGCGACACCAGAGGAAGAAAGCACCCTAACAGCACCCTAACAGCAGCAGTATAGTGACCATCACAAACCTTCTGCCGACACTGGCGGAGGTTAAGCTCACTGAAATCCAGATCTTCCCCCACATGAAAAGAAGGAGGAACCTCAACCAAACACTCCTACAAAAGCTGCAATCCCCCTCCAGGCACCCCCAAGCAAGAATAGACCTGGGAATACTCTCCTCCTGACGATGTCGCCTAACAGCATTCCTACACTCAAGATTACTCCGAGGAGCGAAGGTCTTAAGCAGACAAATAGGCAACACAAACAAACGAACTCAGCAAGAGAGATCACCAGGAGAGTCAGCCACATCATCCAAGACCCCACTCAGATTCCGTGCAAACCCAAGACGGCACTTAGGAGGAATAGATTTCACGGTGCGATGACCCAAAGAAAATAAACGATCAAGCAAAGATACAGACCACTGAACAAACTCAACCCCATCATCAGATGAAAGGACCGAGTGAAACGGAGCCGGAGGTCTAGGGATACCATGAATAATAAAGCTAACGATGCCATCACCACAATCCGGAGGCGGAACTATGTCACCCCGACCATGGCGACACCTAGAACGAAACTTATGGGTTTTAAAGCACTCCCCACACAACCAAAGCCCCATCCGCTTTAAAGTAATCTCGGCATTAGAGAAAACCGTCAGACTATCAGTAATAGTTTGACGCGTAAGACCCATAGCACCGTCAATACAATGTCGATCCTGAAAATGCTTTTTTCAGGCGGCCTTAGTGAGGCCCCTACCACCGCCATTCGAACACCCATGAATACAAGAAAAAGGACAAGGAAACCGTACCAAAACAGGCATGTTACGAAACAACCAAAAACAAGAGCCAAACCACTAAGGCACGTGGACGTGCATGTGCATGGAATGGAAAAGAATAAAGACCAAAGCAAAACCCTAAAGACAAACGGATAACCAACAATCAGCCGCACGACCAAGTTCCGAAAAACAATGGCTAACCTGCAACAACCACAAAGGCTGACAAACGGCGGAATGGCGATCCTAGCCGCGGCACCGACGACGAAACTAGCCGCGACACCCAAAAACCTGAAACCCAAATATCACAGCCTGATGAACGCTAAAAGCAAACCAGGCACAACGTCAACCACCCGCAACGACGACACGACACCACCAGGCACATCAGTTGTGGTGGCCGGCAGGAATCGCAGATCGTCTGTCAAACAGCGACATGCTGCACAGACGGCCGACGCTCACCCACCTCAAAGACTCGTGCGATGGTGGCGACGTAATATTAGGGTACAACGTACCAGTGGCAGCCTCCGGGGTGGCCGGCGGCTGCAAAAATAAAACCCTCGGCCACGCTCAAAACGCCAGTCAACCGCCTAAACCCACGCTCCGAGTGCCTTGGTAACGAACATGCATTGTCTTAATACTATTTTCAACAAGATGTTGTATAATGAAAGGGCAATCGATTTCAATGTGCGTTGTTCTATCATGAAATACCGGGTTCTTTGCAATATGAATTGCCGCTTGATTATCGCAATATAACATCATTGGCTTTGTATGAAAAATTCCCAACGAAGCTAAAAACGATTTTAGCCAAATTAACTCACTCGTAGCGCTTGCCATTGCTCGGTACTCAGCCTCCGTAGTGGATCTTGATACCGTTGCTTGTCTCTTTGCACTCCACGAAACAGGTGATGAACCAAATGAAACGTAGTACCCACTCAAAGATCTCCTTGTCAATGAACACCTTCCATAATCCGAATCACAATAGCCTCGTAACTCCAAGTCCGAATCTTTCTTCAAAATAATTCCTTTACTCGGATTAGACTTTATGTATCTAACTACTCTCAGCGCAGCATCCCAATGCTCCTTTCTCGGGTTGTAAGCAACCCGTGAAAATATGTGGACAACATACACTAAATCGGGTCGCGTTATTGTTAAATAAATCAATCGTCCAACCAATCTTCTATACTTCATTGCATCTTTGAGCAAGTAACCATTGGCAAGTTCCAAATGATGATTCGTTTCCATGGGTGTGTAGGCAGGTTTCGCTCCACTCATTCCTGCTTCTTCGATTATACCCAATGCATAGTTACGTTGATTGAGGAATAATCCCATTTGCCCATGCGCCACTTCAATTCCTAAGAAGTATTTTAGCTTTCCCAAGTCTTTAATACCAAAATGTGTATCAAGGAACACCTTAAATTTTGTGCTTGCGACTTTGTTATTGCTAACAATTATCATATCGTCGACATATACCAAGACACCAATGAAAATGTTTCCATTATTATAAGTGAACAAAGAATAGTCGGTTAAGGATTGAATGAAACCATACCTTTTCAATGAATCCGCAAGTTTGGCAAACCAATTCCGCGAGGCTTGTTTCAAGCCATATATCGATTTTAATAATCGACAGACTTTGTTCTCCCCCTTTCGTTCAAACCCTTGAGGAATCCGCATATACATTTCTTCTTCTTCTAAATCCTCGTGCAAGAAGACATTGTTTACATCCGATTGATCAATATGCCATTCTTTTGCAACCGCCACGGCCAAAAAGCATCGGACACTGGTCATTTTCGCGACCGGTGCATATGTTTCATGATAATCGATCCCTTTCACTTGCGTGAAACCATGAGCCACTAATCTAGCTTTGTAACGTTCAATTCTACCGTCGGCCTTGTACTTGACTTTGTACACCCACTTACACCCAATGGGTTTCTTTCCAATCGGCAAATTGACCACTTTCAAAGTACCGTTTGCCTCGAGAGTTGTGATTTCGTTATGCATTGCCTCTCGCCATTTTGGGTCACCTGCTGCCTCACGGTAACAGCCAGGTTCTCGGATTTCATCAAGCTTTGCCAAGTATGATATGTGGATGTTAGAAAAGCAATCCGTAATAACATAATTAACTAAAGGATAACGAGTACCTGATTGCGGGGATTTCAATTGGTCTTGGTGAGCGCTTGTGATGGATATTACGAGCCTTGTGGACTTGCAAACATAGTCTTTCCGCCAATATGGTTCTCGTTTCTCCCGTACTCCTCGACCAACATTCTCCGTTGCCGTGTTTTCAGGCGAAGCAGCGCCTGGTTCCCTCTCCGTCACAGCTTCCCTCTGTTCCTGGTTGTCGCTATTATCAGATGCTTCTTTTGCCTGGTTTGGGTCATTGCCAGGGAGTGTTTCAATGCATAAGTCCTCAAGACGTTGTTCATGGCTACTCCCCGAGTCCTTACCGATTATAGGGTTCTCTACAAAATTATCATTTTTCTTTATATGGGTGATAGAAACACTCGAATCCATTGGAGTATAATATGGGAAAATGTATACAAAGAAATGTACATCCGTTGAGACGAATAAACATTTTTCTTTCAAATCATACACTTTCCATCCTTTCTTGCTATGAGGGTACCCCAAAAACAAACACCGCTTTCCCCGTTCCCCAAATTTGTCACGAGGTTTAGATTTATTGTGAGCATAACATAAACATCCTAGTACTCGTAAATTGGTTAAATCGGGTTCTTTATGATACAATATTTCGTATGGAATTTTATTATGGAGCAAGGGTGTTGGTGTCCGATTAATTAGATAAGCCGATGTCAAAACGCATTCCCCCCAAAATTGTAAAGGTAAATTACCAGTAAACCTTAAGGCTCTAGCCTTTTCAAGAATGTGACGGTGTTATCGCTCAACTCTAGTGTATCTACGTTACTAGTTCGAAATAAAATTCCGTTGTCTTCATAATAGCGTTTCATCGCTCCAAATAAAAGTTCGGTTCCATTGTCACTTTGTATTATTTTTACGCATTTTCCGAACTGTGTTTTGACCATTTGGCAGAAAGTTTTCATTAAATCTCCAGCCTTACTTTTCTCTTTCATAAGGTATACCCATACTCCCCTACTATGATCATCCACTATGGTAAAAAAATAATGAGCACGCGACAAACTAGCAACGTGATATTTTCCCTAAATATCGCAATGAACCAAACCAAATAAAATATCGCAACGCTTATTATTAAGGCTAAAAGACGAACGTGTTTGCTTAGCCCTACAACAAGAATCACAAACTTGACTACTATTCCAATTTAAATTGTGTCCGACTAATGCAGAAAAAGAAGACGATTTACTAGTTGACGGATGTCCAAGCCGCCTATGCCATAATTCACCGTCCTTCGTCATCGACACCTTTCTCACTTGCTCTATTTTATTCAATTGAAAATGGTAAACCCCATCACAATGCTCACCTCTACCAATCTCCATCCTCGTAACCTGATCCTGCATTATACAATAGTCGGAAAAAAAAGGTTACTACGCAATTGTTTTCATAAATTAATTGTTGAACAGAGATTAAGTCACAAGTCAGCGAAGGAACGTATAACACATCCTTCAAGATGAATTTTTCGCTTAAAACAACTTCACCATGCTTGTTGGCTTTTACACGGCGTCCGTCAGGCAAGCTAATAAATGACGGGTCCTCGACCCATACATTTTTAAGGCAGTTTCTTCTTTCCGTCATGTGGTGTGACGCTCCACTATCAATTCACCATTTTCTATCAAGATTGATATGCATACCTGCTAACTTGTCACTACCTTCGGGACTAGTGTTGAGGAAATACCGGATCCTTTCGACCGCTTCGTTGGTAAGGGGCACGTTCTGTTTCGAACCTTCACCTTCATTTGCCCCTGCTGTATTTCCCACATCATTTGCCTGGTAATTACCTTGCTGACCACGTCCTTGTGAACGACCCCTGCCGCGTCCACGTCCATAGCTTCCATGACGGCCTCTTCCTTTTTCTCTGTTTTTCACGGTTTCATACCGTGTTTTTCGTAGCAATTTTCTTTCGTGTGATAATATTTTCCACAGTGGGTGCACTTAGGCGGTGATGCCGCCTCCTCCTCTTCCTGATCTTGACAGTTGCCTCCTCTGTTCCTTCCTGTTCCAACGAATTTTGCAGCCATGGCTGCCTAATTGCTTTCTTCCTTGTTTTTTTTGTCATATTTGAATGTCTTTCCTCACGCACAATCAGTGCATAAGCACGGGCAAGGTTTGTAATGGGGTATTCCATTAGCAGATTTGTATGAGCATGTCCGTACAGATTTTTGTCGAGACCCATCAGAAATTGATGGAACTTCTCCTCTTCCCGTTCCTTAGCCATTGCTACTACTGCTCCGCAAGTGCAATTTGGAATCTTGTTGTAGTTCGCAAGTTCGTCCCAAATTGTCTTCAACTTCGTATAATACTCCACCACTGACAATCTCCCTTGCTTGCAATCCGCAAGGTCTCCCTTTAATTGGTGCACCCTTGGAGCGTTGCCAGCAGAGTACCTATTTTGCAATTCTTAGCTTCCCATACTTCTGAGATGGTCTGCTAAAAATCAATACTTGGATGTAATTTTGGATCAATTACATTCCGTAAACATGCTTTCAACATGGCATTGCACTGTCTCCAAGCCACGGACTCAATTTCGTCCTCTTCGTCTTCAACGGATGGCTTTTTAACCTTTCCTTCAACAAAACTCAACTTATTTTTTTGCATCCAAACCGTTCCTTACCGCGGGGGCTCATAGATCGTAATTGTCGCCATTAAAAACGATATGTGTCAACATCAGATGGATGAAGATAAAGAGGAGAACTAGTAGGGATAATCTTGTTTTTCGAGCCTTTGCCTTCGTCCCCTGGCATGGCTCCTTGATGTTTGAGTATTTTAATTTTTGTTTTGTGTGAATAGTTAACCAAGCTCACGATACCATAAAGAAACGTGAGACTGGAATTGAATGAAAGGAAATTCTTATTCAATCAGATGACAATTACAAGTAGTACATATATGACTTCAACATAGTCTAAACGTATCTTATAATAAGGCAATTATTCTCTACTCATTAGGCTAGGATATTGACTAAATATATTCATACTATAATTACATTGTGTTACAATATCTTCCATATACTATCATATAATATCAAATACGATTTGAATTACTGATATTATTTCCATAAAAGATTTATGTGCGAAAGAAAAAATAAACTGTTTGAAGGAGTTGTTATGTTCCATGAAGAAATTTGCGAAGTATATAGATGTAAGTTTTGGCCCAAATTTACAATAACAAAAGGCCAATCCTTTCGGTTTTGGTGCACAGAATAATGGTCACCTATCGTAAAAGAAAGGTAATGACATGGAGTAATGAAGATCAATATCCAAGAGGAATGGTATGAGGATTAATGGCAACAATGAAATGGAGTGATGAATATTAATAATGGCGAAATTTAAAGAATTAACGGAGTTAGTAGGAAAGTGAAGAATAAAAGGGTGTATTCATGACTCTTTCTATCATTTAAGTCGAGGGTAAACGGTTCTTCAGGTTGTCGTTCTCTTGAGTGTGATCTGGGAAGGTAGGGGATAAGAGGGTACTTAAAGTTTCGATTATTCCTATGAAATAAGCCATAATTTAATCAATAAGCAAGTAAGATAATCTCTATTAACGTACCCAAACTAGGTTCTATAATGGAATCATGATCTTTAACTAAAGAAAAATGATGATTGGGGTTTTGAGAGAGGTGATTTGTATCTAGAGGTAGGGCTGAGCAAAAAATCCGATTATCCAAACCGATCCGATATTTGATCCGTATCCGATCCGAATTTTTGGATACCCGATCCGAAAGTTAAGTTTGGATCAGATATCCGATCCGAAATATTTGGTTTTGGTTTGGATATGGATATTGGAACTAAAATATTTGGATATCCGATCCGATCCGAAACTATAATTTTCTAGTATAATTTCGAGAAAATACAATGTTATTTCATAAAACAACTTATAAAAGTTTAAATTATAAGAGAAATATGTAAGTGGTATTTAAATTTTATATTGAGAACATTAAAGTAAGAATACTAAAGAAAATCATCGTGTAAAACGATGAATATGATCGTGTTTCAAACTTAATTTTAATGTAAATTCCAAAATATGGATATCCGATGGATATCCGTATCCGATCCGATTATTTTGGATATTCGAACACTGGATATCCGATACATTTGGTTTGGATATTGGATATCTAAATTTAGGAATTCTAATTTGGATATCCGATCCGAACTAGCACTTTGGATCGGGTATCTGATCCGTGCTCTGCCCTATCTAGAGGTATTGCATTATTGATAAGGATGTGTAAATGAAAAGTTTAGGTAAAAAATACGAAAAATAAATTACGGTAGAAAGGGAGGGGAATGGACGAAGAGAATTTTCCTTCTAAATTGGGAAATAATTTCGTTACGAAAGTTAAAGGAAATTACTTTCATTCAAGTCTTATCCATACAAAGGATTAGGCAAGAAGCCCCTATTGTTGAAATAACAAACCCAGAAGTACCACAAATCCACAACACCGTAGGGTACTACACTGGAAAACAACTACTCCCTCCATTCAAGTCCAAATACAACATTTCTTTTTTTGACACTATTCATGAGTGAAGAGAATCTTTCCGATTCCTTGCAATATGTAAGATAAAATATGATCATGTGGGATCTTGTTTGTTTCGCCTTTATAAGTACAATAAGATTATCAAATTTTTATATTTTTTTATAATGTAAAACTCGAGATATTTACGTTACAATTCGTGCATTGGCAAACGTGTAAAAGAGAAATGTTGTGTTTGGACTTGAATAGAGGGAGTATGAAAAAGCACAAAATAAAATGTGTAAGAGAAAAAGCCAGAAAAGTAATCGAACCAAATAGAGTTACCTACACAACACTATAATCACATCAATGCAGTAGAATCGCCATTTTTGAAGGAATCCATACGCCTAGCTCGCATACGGCTAATACTTCTTGGAAAATCTTGAATATCCAAGTGAGGACTTCACTGACTTCTCCCACATGCAAATTAACATTTGCTCTATAATCGGACGATTTCAAGATTCATTTAATAAGATTGTGCATTGCAACCGAGTAAAATGTAGGTTTATGACTTGTGTTTCAACTTTCGACTGACTGATTCCTGGACATGTACCACAGTGTCCCATAATCTATCCATCTTATGCAAAGTACTCCTCCACCGAAATTCATTCCAGTCAGCCATTTACAATTATAACACCAAGCTCTTACAATTAAATCACCAAATACCAAATCATGACTAGAAAACCAAACTCAGCAGATCAAAAGTTCAAAACCCAATATTCCGAAAACAAACTTATGTACAATTCCCATTTGCTAAAAACACACAGGCTTGTTCCTCCCGTTTATTTTCCGAAATCCTCTCATTTCAACATCAACTGAAAAACTGCAGTGATTCTGATGGTCCCAATTGCCCGAGACAATAATAGAGGAAAAAAATCATGAAAATTATTGGTTCCTGGCTTCCTGCAGTTAGTCTGGAAGTAGGGACAATTCTATACATCTGCAGCCCCTCATTGTAGGTTAAATCTGAACGACTAAAACCACCACCATCTCCTGCCCCGCTCATTGCGCGGGCATGAACCAGAAGACTGGACTACATTTGCGGACCCACAATGTAAGTTGAATTCCCCGACTTGCCCTCGTCCTCTTCCTACAAGAGGGTTACCCAACCACAAAACAAAAACTACTCCCATGAGACTAACAATAGGTGCGGCAGCAGATAACAACCATCCTCCCCGACCTCTACTGGACCCTGAAATCGGGCCTACGTCTTCCAATGCCCCTCGAAGTTCCTCTATTTCACTTGAGTCGGTCATACTAGATGAACTATCATCCCTATGCTCCATTTCAGTGATAACCATTCTCCGGCTATCAATGAGCATGCCATGCTCATGATTGATGTCGTCAGTAGGGAGTTCATATCGACAAAGGGGACAAGTGTTTCTTGCCCTAAGCCATGGCAGTATACAAACTGGATGATACAGATGAAGGCATGGTAGTTGGTTCACTTGAGTGCCTATTGTCAGTAAATCCTTACAAATTGCACATGCCAATCCATCGAGTTTCTGGTGCTCCTCACAAATAACAATTATGGGCATATTTTTAACAAAAGATGTAGAGGCTGGAGGGGCCCCACGTCTAGAACTGTCGGTTTCTGCTATATGTTCCAGAAATTCCTCAAAACCTTGTGCATCAAGGTAATTCCTCGGGTCGCCTATGTAAGGAGTTTCTCTTATTTCAAAGTCATCCATGCCAGTTTGAACCCTAGGAATCCGGAGGTTAACTTCAAGGATTCTACGGATTATTCCTGCATATCTAGGGGAATCTCTTCTATGTCTACTAAAAGAACTCCTATCTTCCAAAGCTTCAAATGCATTTTCATCATTATCTACTTCTTCCCATTCACCATCTTCCATTTCTTCATGGACATCAAAATCCCACTGTACATTACCAGCATGCATGGGATCAATGTCAGAATCACTGCCGAGGTCACTTCTCTCAACTGATTGAGCAATGTCTGCATTGAAAAACGTACGCCCACCAACAGAAGTATCTGAATCACCTTCATGAGTGCTAAAAGATAAGGCATCACTGTCACCGTGGTAGTATGCCCCATAGCTAATATTTGATTCACTCTCTCCATAATATGAATCAGAGTTAGAGACATCACTTTCAGTTTCTGAAATTACTCTCCGCCATCTTGTAGAACCATTAGGCGTAGTATGAGAGCTGGATGGCTGCAGCAACCTTGAGTTAGAATCAGCATCACCAAGAATATCTTCATGATCAGGGTCAACATGCCTTGCTAGATTAATTATGTGAGAAAACTGCTGTGAGAACAGATTTTCAGTTGAATTAGAACTATCATATATTGACCTATATCTTCTAGAAAATCGTCTACGGTTTGAGTTCCGTGGTAGCGTGCCAATATCTTCAATCAATAGAAACTTACAGTCATCACATACACTCACATTCTGGTGAACCCCAGTCACCTCATTGTCTAGTGACATAGATCTTCCACAAAGACCGCATTCCGGAGGCCAACCATCAACCGGACCATTATTGTTTTGATCAAGCAACTCCTGTGGAGTAGACACGTCCATCTGTGCACAAATGTGATGTGAGGAGAAAATCAGGTCGAGAATTTGACCAAGATATTTACGAGTTCAAAGAAGACGACAAGTTATCGACGCACCAACACAGAAAAAATGACCTAACGGCATGACTACGTAGTTTGAAAACTGGTAGCAAAATAAAAAAAAATTAAGAAAGCATTCAGATCAATCTCTTTAAAATAAATTAGCAGATGCTTTAAAAATGTACAAATGGGCACCTGATGATGGATACTAAAAGTGTCATAATATGAGGTCTTTTAAACTTTTACATGACAGGATACTAGTAAACTACATCAACATCGGAACAGAAGATCACGGGCCTTTTGCAGGGTGTATGACCTACGGACAGTTGCTTCTCAAAGTAAATGGCTAGTTACTTCTCCTTGAGTCCTTGGTAAAATCAAGAATATAACGAATAAACAATCAGCTTTAAAGTAAAAGCTGTTAAAAAGGAAGTTAATAGACCATAAATACCTCTACAAAATACAGAAACCATGTTCAATGTCATTTTGGGATTAATAGTGACAACTTCACTTCCACTATTTAAAGTGACGATTACCTAGAACCTCAATTACTTTAACAATGGCGACTACAGGTTTTGGTGAATTTCAAAGGCAACAGAATTGATCCCGCCCTTCTCTCAGAAAATGAGAAGCTGATACAATGCTACACTGTCAAGAAACCATCTCAACCAAAAGCTTAAGCTGATGGTTGGAGTCACAAGATCGGTTTTATACTCTAAAATACACAATAACCATAGGCATTATAATCCAACATGTAGCCCAAAACAACAAAGGGGTTTTTACTATATCCGAAGCCCAATTTGTACCAAACATTCTCCTCCAACTACGATAATCGACAGTTAGGTAACCCTAAAAGATGTGCACAATTTACCACAGCTTCTGGCATATATGCTCAAAATTACAAACAACAATAACAATAATAATAATAATAATAATAATAATAATAATAATAATAATAATAATGCTGATTAAAAAAGCTAGATCAAACAATAATAATTGAAGGATAAGAAATTAAATAAAGGATAATCATGAATAATTAAAGTAAGAACAAATCAAAATAAAATTACCGGTAGTGCGATCAAATCCTAATTAGATGGATTTATAAAACTCCGGCAGACTCATAATTTAGGAATCAGGTGTCATTACCATCACACAAATTTAAATATACGATATACGATTGGGTTTAGAGTTTTAGACTTTTTAGAGAGCAAAACTGTGCTGTAAAATACTACGGACGGAGTAGATGATTAAGGTAGGACTGTCCGAGGCTAGGAGCTGACCAAAATTATACTCCCTCCCATCCAAACCAAAGGTTATATGAGAGGAACACAAGTTTTAAGAAAAAGTTGATAAAAGAATGGTACTATTGGAATGGAAGTAGGACTACTTGAATATTTAAGGTTAGTTGGGTGAGTAGGGTATTGGCATTTTGTGTAAATATATAGGGTAGATGAGGAGTATTTGGTCTTATTTGTTACCCAAAAATTAATGGGTAGTTTGGTTTGGAGGGTCCAAATAAGGTAAGTGTAACCTTTGGTCTGGATGGGAGGGAGTATTGTACTTCCTCCGTTCCATTGATTTGTTTTGTTTACGTTTGCTTTTTGCACAAATACTAAAAAAGTAGGTGGAATACCCGTGCGTAGCACGGGACATTATGTGTTTATCTACAAAATTATACTATAGTATACACTAATATTACTAATAATAACAATAATAATAAGTTTTGTATTCAATAATATCCATGGAATGTTTACGATCATAATTAAAAATGCTAGCTAGATAACATCAATAAATTGATGACAATGATAAAGCTTCTTGCAGCTTATCTCATTGAAGTCGGGTAATATCCGTCACAAACTGAGAACGGAAAGTTTCCCTCGCACAATTTGCAAGTGGGAAAGACAAATGGATGATGAATAAACACTTGGCTTCTCACCAACTGATAGAATAAATAGATTAAAATCATATTGATAGACTGAACCCCCATTTTCATTTTCAATCTCATCTCACTTTTCTTATTTCCTCTTGATCAACCCCTAAAAAATCCCCAAATCAATTTTAACTTTCCATTTTTTTCTTTTCTTCCTTTTCCATTACTCAAGTGACTATAAGCTTCCCAATTCTCTGTTAGATTGATTTGGAAACTTATGCCCATTTCTCAGGTCACTATATACCCATTTCTCAAGTAAACTTTCCTTTTCCATTTCCCAATCCTCCGTCGGATCAAATCGTTCATGCATGCCGTCAGATTATATCGTCGCCGGCCACAATCTCAAGGTAACTTATATCCCGATAGAGTATCTGTTGATCTCAAGTTTGTTTTGCTGTTCTTTGTTCGTGTTACCTATCATTTTATTATAATGTTTTAGTGACATGCATGTGTATTGATTCAAGGTTTATTTCATTTGTTATCAAATTAGCAGGTTCATGATTTATCATATTGTCTGAATGATATTGTGAATGGCGATTGGGATTCTTCTTGTTGTCATAATCCTTCTGTTTCAGGTACCAAATGATTGAGTTTGTTCAGTTACTTTTTTTCTTGTTTGTTATTCAACATTGAACTTTAAGGATTAAATGTGTAATGAGTAGTTTGTTGTTGAATGTTACCTACGGGTTACGACTCAATGAGTCATGACTCATGTTTGTAATTATGGTAATCATAATAATGCTCTTTTGTTACTGATTTCGCTGTAGATTATGTTCATTTGAATTCATAATGTGAAACCTATCATAAGCACTTGAATTTCTTATTATAATTTGAACTTTTGATCTCATCCATAAATCTTCTATCAATTGATGTGAAGGGTATGAAACTTTTACCTAATGACCGCAAAAGTTTCTTCTATCTTACCATCTATGGATCACTTGTAAGCATCTTTTTTAATCTCTCCCTCACATTTCTTTTTTCTTCCTCCTTTATTGAAGACCAACATTAATGACACTATTTTTTTATTAGGTAGGAGCAGGATCTTTTGTTCTGCATCATTTTTCAATGCTCGTTAATTCAATTCTGGTTTACTTCGGTTGTTATTCTCCTTATCCACTCCAATTCAACCGCTCATCTCTATCTTACCCACCATTTTGAACTCGTCGTATCGTCGGATCTAATCGTGACATGGTTCGCGGAGCTTTGTATTTTTTTTTAAATATTCAGGTGCGTTTTACTCTCTTCAGTCTGATTAAGAGCGTTGTCCAATTTGTTCGCCTTTAAAATTACCATTTTATGCTAAAAGTGTCAATTTTATGCTAAAAAGTGGCCACTTTATGATAAATATTGACCATATTTTATTATTATAAAACGTTTACTTGTTAAATTGGTATATTTCTAACATAAAGTGGTCACTTTTTATTAATAAGGGCTTATTTCTATTTTAGTGAATATTGACCGACATTAATCTAACGCACTTTTACGCACGTTATGAATTTATGTTTACAATCTTGACGTTTTATTTTTACATGGCTGATCGTACTCTAACTTCAAATTTAAATGTTTACATATATGTCTTTTTTCCCTCTTGAATACGCACACAATAACATCCACTTGTCTTTTTAACTGTAGCAATGACTGTGTCGTTGTAGTTGTAGTACATGGTTGTTCTTTATTGGTAAATGTCCGTTCTAACGCTTGTTCCTGTAGAAGTTGAATATTATGTTTCAATAGTAACTCTTAAACAATGGCTGCATTTTTCTCGAAATTTTATTGAATATTGGCCAGATTTGAGAAGACCTCTTTGTATACAATATTTTTTGTGTGTCCCTTGTATTTCTGGCCCGTATCATCTATAAAGAACTTCAGCCCTTCCGGCGACGTAGTTCTCGAAGCAGCTACATAGAGTTGTCTGTGACTGAACACCGGTTTAGGCAGATAGACCCCCACGTGCGTTAGGGATTGACCTTGGCTTTTATTAATAGTCATGGCATAGCATGTCTTTAGTGGATACTGCCTCCTCTTAAGCACAAATGGTATTTTTCGGTCCGTTGTCGTCATCACTATCCTTGGTATAAGTACTCTATCTCCAACCTTTGACCCCGTTATTATTTTTGCCTCAATTATCAACTTTCCTAAACGGGTAAGGACCAGTCTCGTACCGTTGCACAGTCCTTGTGCTGGATTAATGTTCCTGAGTAACATCACTGGCATTCCAGTCTTTAGTTTTAACTCATGGGGTGGTAAGCCTTGTAAGTTGAGGCTATTGAGATATTCCGGTGGATATGCGTCAAATTGGTCTGAACTATCTGCCGATGCTGTACAGACCTCATCGCAACTCTTGTACACTACTTCTTTCCCCGCTACCTGCGATATGTTCGTTTATCAAATCTGCTGTTTCGTTTAGTGGAGTGAGTATTGCTCTTTCTTTGAGATAGTCTGTGGTCTTGTGTTTTGTCTTAAAGTCTGGGTATATTTGTGCTACCACCATCTCGACAACCAATGGTCCTCTACTTGCAATATAATCCTCCGGTATTTCAATCCATGTCTCTTCTGATTCTTCTTCCTCCGCTTTTGCTTCTAACCTCTCGTCGCCCATAGCCAGTAGCCAATCGTTAAATGCCTTATTCTTAGTCTGTTTTTGAGGGTCTCCATTCATCTATGAAACTCTCGTACTCATCGTAAGCGTATAAACTTGGCAGTCCCTTCATAAGTATGATCTGTTAATTGAAGCTTGTACTACATCCTGTCTAGTTCCTTTTGGAATTATTGGCAATACTTGCCTGAAGTCACCCCCGAGTAGAACCACCTTTCCTCCAAAATTTTTTGTTCTGGCTATTGGGTCATGGGATTCGATAATATCTCTCATTGTACGATCTAAGGCTTCAAAAGCTAGCTTGTTGTCCATTGGGGCTTCATCCCATATAACCAGCGACGCCTCTCTCATTAGTTCTGCAAGTTGGGTCTTCTGCCCTACGTTGCAAGTTGAGTCCTCAAACAGGTCTACCGGTATCCCAAATCTGCTGTCTGCTGTTCTCCCCCGGGCAATAAGAGAGCTACGATACCTACATATAGATGTTACGGTCTGTAGTTAGGAAAATATTATTTAATGCTTAAGGTAATTCCAGTGTGTTTGTTCTTGGCATGTATGTATCTAACTATAGTTCATTAACATGTCAGATATGTCATCTACCATTATGATTTTTTTTCTTTTTAGATTACCTGAGGGCGCAACGTTTAGTACTATTTTACCCTCCGATCTTATCTTTGCTGAAATGGTTGTATATAAGAACGTTTTTCCCGTCCCTCTGTGGCCGTATAGGAAGATTAATGCTCCATCTTTCGCCTCAACCGCCACTAGCTTCTCATATACCAATCGTTGTTGGTCTTATTTGGGACAATATCGAAATTCTTCATTACATAGACATCTCCTTCTATAAGGTTCGGAAGGAAGGTAGGTGCAAGGTCACTATTGATAGTCGCGTGAACATACCCCCCCCTGTAAAAAGAAAGAAAAGAATTATTTTAGTGTAGGATACAAGTTTTAAAACGTATATAATGTTAGCAGTGTCAGGTAAACAAAGGAAACAAACTAATAAAGCATACCTCTTCGTCTATAAGGATCATGTCGACGCAAATTAGTTCATTATTGGCACGATGGTTTTGAACTTCCCATAAGCGTGACACTCTTACCTTGATTTGACCTTTTTTCTTAGTTTCATTCATCTCATTGATAGTCACAAAAGTGTTGGATCTTGAAGATATCATTGTGGTACTAAATAGAATTACACAGAACTTAACACGATTTTTTTTGAGGTGTACAATATTAAATATTGAATGTGTATTTATACTAATAATCGTTGTTGTTAACCTATTATAACTCAAACTGTGAATGAATATTGATAGAATTGTTAATCTTACAGGTCTCTTATTGATTTCATGCACGACTCTTATTCATAAAGCTGTGGCATGGGGGGCTATTGGGATTACTATTTCTGGTAGTTTAAGAGAGGTGGGAAGGTCAACGGATAATAAGACTTGTATTATTTCTTAATATTATTTTAGCTAAAATTATCTTTAGCATATATGGAGTAGAATTTAGGTGATTATGAAATACTTTACGTTTGTTGCTATATCACTCGAACTCAACTTTTAATGTGCGAGCTCGAAAGTCATTCGGTGTGGTTGGACTCTCTATAATCGCTCAAAAACTTCCTGTTTTAATTATATAGAATGAAGTGCAAAACATGTGGAGTAGGGAGGTTTTTGGCTCTTAAATGACATTACTACCCTCAATTGAGTTATCACTTCCTATCACCAACCTGCTTTCTCACCAAACTGACAGAACCACTAACTAGTAACTTTCTCTCCCTTTCCTCACCAAACTTCATAGCCAACATAGAAATGGTTGAACCACCGTGCTCAACACCCAAAATCAACAATTTGAACCACCATTGGATTCTACTTTTTAATCACACCAAAACAACCTGTACTCTGTTTCCACATTGTTGCAGCCGCGCCTCCGTCATTGTCATCGAGCCAGAGGATTGGAGCCACCATCGTAGCAATGTTTTCTAATGTCGGAGGCTGAGGATCAGACGTTCGCATTATACAATAGATCTGAGGAGGGAGATGAATTGGTCGATGATGTTAGTGGTGGTGATGCTAGAGTTTGGCATTGGAGATCGATGGAGATAATAGAATAGGCGTCGAAAATGGTGAAGTGGTGGTGGTCGGTGGAGAGGCGGTGGGTTTGGATGACGGAGGGAGGTGGGTCTAGCTTGAAGGAGTGGTGTGTGGACTGTGCAGACGTGGTCGGAATTGTGTGGACTGTGAATAAAAAAGGTCGGATTCGGTGGTGGTGGTGGTGGTGGTCGTGGTTGGGGATTTCAATGGCAGTTAGTTGGTGGTTCGTGTGGATGGTTGGTGGTGTCAATGATAGTCAGTGGTTAGGTTGGGCCGTAGGGGTGAAGTTGGTGACTTTGGTTTAATTAAAAGTAAGGGCACTTTAGTAATTTATAAGCTCATAACATGTCCAAAAATAGAAACGTAAACAATCAAATGGAACGGCCCAAAACGGAATACGTAAACAACTCAATGGAACGGAGGAAGTACAATTTATTAGTTTTAATATACGGGTACAATATGATATACGCTTTTAATGACACAAATTTCGGGTTATACGATACGGTGTTCGAAAAAACCTGTTGGGTCTGGGGCTCTGGGCCGAGTAAATCAAAACCGGTTTTGACAAGATTAAATAAAAATAATAAAAATAAAGTTGATTTGAAACTTTGTTTTTTATTTGGACTATTTATGTGAAACTTTGTGGATAAATTTTTGTATGTGAGTGTAATTTCTGCGACTCACTTTGTAAGGGACACAGTTCTATGTAAAATTTGAAGGTTTGCCTTTTGGCATTTACTAGTGACTTTGCACGTACTTGTGTTTTGTAATAATGTGCCTAGTAGATTATATAAACCTCCTAGTAATGCGCCATTAGTAATGTTGTGGATTCAAATTTTGAGTTTTGAGCATTATTAATAAAACTGCATCTGTGTATCCGGCTTTTAGGTATCCAGCTTAATCCGGTATACTAAGTCGGGTCATACACGAGTTCTAATTTTTGGCCTTAAAAAAAACGAATACTTGAAACAATTTTTCAGGTACCCGGTTATTCGAAGCCTAGATGAAGGGAGTAGAATTCAAGTAGAGTTGGCGAAAGCTAGAACGACCCGAGAAAGCCGACCCGATAGAATTCGAAAATTGAGTTAACCGAAACAGATCCGACCGGCCCGAGGTCAAACTGATACCCAAAAACTACCTTATTTGTCCCAACCCAAACCGAGCAACCGATTCAAACCAATCCGCGACCGGACATTAACATAACCTGAATTTGACATAATAACAAAATTAGCTTAATAATGGTCCAAATAAAACCATATTTATATTCATCTTAATTTTTTAAGCTTAAAACTCAAATAAATACATCAATAAATTTTTTTTAACGTGAAAATATCAATTAAGTTAAGATCAAATATATGTTTATAACTTGACCCATTAGTGACCCGAACAGAACCCGACTTGTTGCCCGATTATGACCCGACATGAACCGTAGCCGAACCAAAACGACACTTGACCCGAGAAAAAGTGAACTCGATATGAGTCGACGCGCTTTCACCCAACCCGTAACCGACGTTGGTGACCAAATTGCCACCTCTAGATTCAAGTAGACCCGACAAAATTAACCTGATCCAAATAGCACGACCGGTAATCGACCTCAAGACTCGAGCTTAACCTGAAGCCCGAATTGACTCTGGCTTACTATAACCGAAGCCAAATATTTATTGTTGCAAACTGATTACTATCATAAATAACTTGATAATAGTTGTCTCGGAAATAACTCAAACCCAAAATAATCAGGCCCGACCCTGTAATACTCCATGTTTTTAGAGGTCACTTAGTCGTGCACTCGATCGAGTGACATTGACCAAGTGGTGGTGTTTTGGGTTTTCTGGCTTTTGTCAAGAGGGTATTCGAATGAGTAACCTTGGCAATCAGTCGAGTAGGACAACTCGGTCGTGTCGGGCGACTCGGTCGAGTAGAACAACTCGGTCGAGTCGGGCGACTCGGTCGAGTAGGGCAACTCAGTCGATTGAACTCGGCACTCAATCGAATGGAAGGGTTTTCGAATTCATAAATATATTTTACCATAATATTCTCCCTAAACATTTTTTATGTGTGTTATATTTGTAGCTATTATTTTTGTGAAGCATTTGTATGAATGGGCTAATTTTGAGGGGCAAATTAATTAAATTTATTTTACCATAATATTCTCCCTAAACATTTTTTATGTGTGTTATTTTTGTGTGATTTTATCCTTTATTTTAGCTCGATTTTATTTGACTTTTGCACCTTTTATGGTGATTACATGAGCTAATATCAATCTCTAAGCATTTCTCGTCTCCAATTGAGTTTATAGATAAAATGACGATTTTGCATCATTTCCTATCAATCAGAGAATTATTCTTAAAACACGAAGAGAGTAAGACGAGTATTAAGGAACTAAAGGCATTTCAAAGCATTCACTTGTCTCGAGAAAAAAAAATGAAATCAAACCGCATGCCCACGAGAAATCGACAAAAGAAGCAAGGTCAAGTCAAAGTGAAGTCAAACCCTAACCATAACTCCAATACCATAGGGGTAAATGAAAGTCAAGGACAAACACTCAAATAAGTCTTCCAAAGTAAGTTATCACATCCCCTATCGCGTTTGATGCATGGGGATGCATAAAGAAGGGAAAATGAAGCACTTATACCTAGAAACACACATCCCCGATCGGGAACACCTAAACCCGATCGGGTTCGCAAGTTTCTACTCGCCTTTCTCTTGGGCTCCCTCCAATTTATGAGTGGTAATGAATGACATTGTATTCACGCGTCTTCCAAGGCCTATGTAAGAATTGCATCTCTGCATATCTCAACACATCTCACAACTCAAAAATCATCTCTCATTCATCTCTTACTTGCCTCTTTTTTCTAGTAAAGTTCTAGTAGTTTTTGATCTTTTAGAAGGGTTGTAAGAAAGAATTTGGTTGTTTGTGATACTTTCACTAATATCCTTGGGATGATTGATATAGCGTCATTTCACCCTACATTTTCACCCCTTTTTGTCTCGTTTTGCTTGCCTTTAACGCTCCCTAGGAGCCTTTCTACGTGTTTTACCTTCTTCTAGCATATTTCTCGCTTTTATCGTGTTTTTGTAGGTAAACCGTCAATTGAGGTGATTTCTACCTACTTTTGATCAACAAAGAAGAAGGTGAATCATTCGGAGGACCCACGGCATACCTTGGGGGCCCCACATACCCTTGGGGGGCCCTAATCGATGCGCCAAAGCCCTCCCGAGTCAAGGCAAGCAAAACCGGGAAGGAAGCAACAAAGTCAAGCGAAGGAAGAAGGGAAATGAGCATCTCACGGGCGTGAAAGGCATCTCACGGTCGTGAGATGCCTTTCCAAGAAGTTGGATTATCGTGCAGTTCATCTCACGGCCGTGAAACTCATTTCACGACCGTGAAAGCGTGAAAGCTCAGTCACGGTCGTGAAACATGCTTCACAGTCGTGACTTGTTCGTGAAAGAAGACCTTGCTCTGCCAATTCCCTCACGACCGTGACTTGCAGTTTCACGGTCGTGAGACTTGTTTCACGACCGTGAAACCCATTTCACGGTCGTGACTTTGCCAGTCCATGAAGCTTCTCGAGGCCCATCTTTCCTTCATTTTCTAAACCTATAAATAGACCCTCTCATGTAATTAAAGGGCACGAAACCCTAGATCCAAAACCCTCATAGAATTAGCATTTAATCTTGTATTAATCTTCCATAATTAAGCAAATTTGTTGGTTAATTAGTACTTTTGACTTGGTTTATTGTATGAACTTGGTTTATATTCAAAGATTTGTGACAAAATCTTGGTTATTATATCAAAGTTCTCATCTTTTTCCAAGTTGGTATAATTCCTCTACTTAATCTTGTCTTTAATTAAGTTTTCATTTCAATTCTTGTTATCTACTTATTGTTAATTAGAAAATGCTTATTGTTGTTGTTGATTTCCTTTTGCAATCTTTAGCAAATGTTGAATTTCCCTTGAGTATGATTGAGTAGTGATTAATCTAGGATTAGTGGGGGATAATGGGTTTTAATGAGGGTTAATCTTTGTTTGATGGGTTGATTTGTTGATTAATTGTCTTTCTTCCAACTTTCGCATACCATATGTTTGATGAAATGCTTGCTTGACAAACTTGCATGATTCATGTTTATCATACATTTCCGTAAGATCGATAGCCTCGGAATATGTTAGGAGTTGCATATAGTTGGTATATCGACCGTGTGTACGCGAGAGCTAGCTTGGTTCGGTATATGGGAGGGATTGTAAGATCGAGAGTCTCAATCCACCGCGCCCAAGTTTGACTACCCATTAACTATGAACCCGACTCACTAGAACCCAAATTACCCATTTGAACCCACCGATCCTAGACCTTCATTCTATTGCTTGTTATTTGGTTATCTTTCTCGTCTTAGACTCCTTTCGTCGTTTTTAATTGCTTTTAAATTGTTGTTATCTTAGTTTAGTCAACAAACCCAAACCCAAAATTACTTTGTGACTTGCAAGAGACTCTAGTAGACTTTTAGATCATTTCTAAACAACAACCGTCCCTGAGATCGACATTCTTACTACACCACTATTTCCTACATCAAAATGGCGTCGTCGCCGGGGACGGTGTATGTTTAATTTGATTGTTTTTAGTTTGCTTTAGTTTTTTGCCTCTTGTCTTGAGAAACCTAGTTTCTCGAGGCATTCTCACCGTTTACATTTAGTTTTCTTGTATGCCCAGGCGAGCTCCCCCAAAGGATCAACCTCCAATCGATCCCGAGATCGAAAGGACCTTTAAGAGACTTTGCAAAGTCTTCAAAACCGCAAGTAGAAGCTCTTCTTCGAATCCGATTACTACAACGGAGGAGCCTCTACCTTCGATTGAAGAAAGGGAAATCCGAGAAAGTAACGAGGTAGAAATTGAGCTTCCAAGGGTAGAGAATTGGGAGGATTTTATGTCGATCGCGGAATTTGTGAATCCTTTTGGAATCCCACCAACCATCCCACCACCCGCTCTCCTAAGAATGCCTAAATTCTCATCTCACTCCATTCCCACGGAAGATACTCTTCTAAACACCACCCCCGTACCACAAAATCTAACCGGAAATTTCATTGCTAAAACCGCGTTTATCCAATTGGTGGAGAGGAACCAATTTGAAGGTATGCCAAGTGAAGACCCTCATCTACACATGGAGACTTTTTGTGATTATTGTGATGCCGTTTCTCAAACGGGAGTGACTCAAGACCAAATCCGATGGGTCTTGTTTCCTTTCTCTCTTATTGGAGCGGCAAAACGATGGTTGAAGAGTCTTGACAAGGTTGCTCTAGGTATTGACTCATGGAAGAAGCTAGCTCTAGCTTTTTATCAAAAGTTCTATCCACCGGAAAAGACAAATATGTTGAGAGCTAAGATAACCGGATTCAAGCAAAGGGATGAAGAGTCACTCTATGAAGCTTGGGACCGATTCAAGAAGATCATTCGTTCTTGCCCTCACCATGGTTTGAGTGAGTGGTTCTTGGTACAACAATTTTGGAATGGACTTTATGAAGATGCTAGAGGAATTTTGAATATGGGATCAAATGGAAGGTTCACGGAAGTAGATGATGCTCAAACTTGGGCAAGAATAGAGGAGATGGCGGCCCATAACTCACAATTTAGTAGGCCAAGGCAAACTCCTAGGGGAAAGCATGAGGTGAGCTCCGTCACCCAAATGGGAGCCGACTTTGGAGCTCAACTTAACTCTTATATGGAAGCAATGAACCTCAAAATGGACCAACAAACGGCTATATTCCAACAAGCTCAAAGCTCATTAACTCAACCACCTATGCAACAAGTGAATGCCATGGTGATGGCACCAAGCTTACCTCAAGGGGTTTGTGAATGTTGTGGAACATTTGGTCATGATCCTCAAGAATGTAGAGGATCCGTGGAGCAAGTGAATGCCTTTCAATCTTATAGGCAAGGAACCCCCTACTCCAACTTCTACAATGAGAACACAAAGAATCACCCAAATCTCTCATACAAAAGCCAAAATGTTCAAAACCCTCAACCACAACCCTATGTTGCCCCACCCATGAGAAACAATCAACAAAACTTTCAAAGACAACAATACAATCAAAACCAACCTTCCTACAATCAACCACAATACAACCAAAATCAATACAACCCACCACCACAAAATCAACCTCCCATGCAACCACAAGTTGGAGATCCAAACTTGGACATTCACAAAGCGATTCTCCAATTGCAAAAAGACAACCAAGCCAAAGATATCATCATCAATAACATCCTTGCCCACAATAAAATGCTTGAAACTCAAGTGACCCAAATAGCCTCGGGGAGTTCCTCTAGGGGAAAGGGTCAATTACCTCCTCAAGGTAACCCACCTAGAAATGAAACCGCCAATGCCATATATTTGAGGTGTGGAAAGAGTTATGAGGGACCAAGAATGCCAATTGAAGATGATAATGGTGAGGGAGACAAAGTGGAAGATGAGGGACCAATTGAAAATGAAGTTGTTGAATTGGATGATAAGGAGAAAGAGTGCTCTTCAAGTGAGCAAGTTGTTGTCGAAAAGAATGATGATGTGATAACAACGAACAAGAAGGTCGAGGAGCCTATTGTCATAAGGCTACCTTTCACTTCTAGACAAGCCAAAACAAAACTTGACAAGAAATTAGGCAAATTCATGGATATTGTCAAGAATTTGGAGGTCTCCATTCCTTTCACCGACCTCATCACTCAAATCCCCGCCTATGCAAAATTTATGAAGGACATCCTTACAAGGAAGAAGACATTGAGTGGAGTTGAAACCGTGGCATTCACCGGTGAGTGTAGTGCGTTTCTACAAAACCCAACCCCTCCAAAATTGAAAGATCCGGGTAGTTTCTCCATCCCATGCACCATAGGCAACATAACAATTAACAAGGCCTTGTGTGATTTGGGAGCTAGTGTGAGTGTGATGCCATATTCAATTTGTGAGAAACTTGGCATGGGGGAACTTAAATGCACAAACATCACACTCCAAATGGCGGACCGATCTACAAAGCAACCTTTGGGTGTATTGGAGGATGTCCCGGTTCGAATTGGGAAATTTTTCATTCCGGTGGACTTCATTGTTCTTGATATGGCGGAGGATTCTCAAATCCCCATTATTCTCGGGAGGCCATTCTTGCACACCGCCGGAGCGGTGATTGATGTGAAACACGGGAGGCTAACCCTTGATGTGGGAGATGAGAAAATTACATTCAACTTGCAAAATGCCATGAAAGCTCCAAATCTTTGAGAATCTTGTTATTTCATTGATATCATCGATGCCTTCGTTGAAGAAGTTACACCTAACTTCTTTATGAGGGACCCTTTGGAGGCTATATTGACTTTGGAGCCAAGGGATATCATGGAGGAGCTACATGGGTTTGAGTTCGACTTACTTGAAGCAACTTTGGAAGGAGAGGAGCTTGATTAACAACAACTCTTAAGACTTAAGTCTATCATCCAAACCTCTTGTGCGGTAGATATTGCGGTAGAGGTACAAGCTCCTTCTCTTAAACCCCTTCCTTCTAACTTGGTATATGCTTATCTTGATGAGTCAAAGTGCAAACCCGTGATTGTAAATGCTAACCTTGATAATGATCAATTGAATGCATTGTTGTGTGTGTTGAGAAAACATGAGAAAACTATTGGTTATAGCTTGGATGATTTGAAGGGGGTTAGCCCCGAATTGTGTATGCATAGAATTCATATGCAAGACAACCATGAGCCAAGAAGGCAACCCCAAAGAAGACTAAACCCCACCTTGCAAGAGGTAGTCAAAGGCGAAGTCATGAAGCTACTAGATGCCGGGATCATCTACCCAATCTCTTACTCCGATTGGGTTAGCCCCGTGCAAGTGGTGCCAAAGAAAGGTGGCACCACGGTAGTGAAGAATGATAAAGATGAACTAGTTCCTACTAGGTTAGTGACGGGATGGAGAATGTGCATAGACTATAGGAGGTTGAATGCCTCAACCAGAAAGGATCATTTCCCCCTTCCCTTCATTGATCAACTCTTAGGAAGACTTCCCTCAAACAAGTATTTTTGCTATTTAGATGGATACTTGGGATTTTTCCAAATCCCTATTGACCCGATTGACCAATCTAAGACCACATTCACATGCCCTTATGGCACTTTTGCCTATAGGAGAATGCCCTTCGGCCTTTGCAATGCCCCGGCTACATTCCAACGATGCATGATGAACATTTTTTCCGATTACATTGAATATATCATGGAAGTTTTTATGGATGATTTTAGTGTGTATGGGAAAGACTTTGATTTGTGCTTGCATAATTTGTCCTTGGTGTTGGAAAAATGTGAAGAAGTGAGTCTTGTTTTGAATTCGGAGAAATGCCACTTCATGGTAAATGAAGGGGTAGTTCTTGGTCATCTCATTTCGGAAAAGGGTATCCAAGTTGATAGAGCTAAGGTGGAAATGATTGAGCAATTACCCCCACCTTCAAATCTCAAAGGGGTGAGAAGCTTCCTTGGTCATGCCGGCTTTTATCGCCGGTTCATCAAGGACTTCTCCAAAATTGCTAAACCACTTACACAACTTCTCCTCAAGGATACCCCTTTCCATTTTACTAATGAGTGTGTTGAGGCATTTGCTAGGATAAAGGAAGCTCTTATTTCGGCTCCGGTCATGCAATCCCCGGATTGGGAATTGCCATTTGAGGTGATGTGCGACAAAAGCGATTATGCCTTTTTTTTATGGGGTTCTTGGCCAACGGAAGGATAAAGCTTTGCATGCCATCTACTATTCTAGCAAGACCATTGATGAAGCACAAGTTAACTATGCAACAACGGAAAAAGAGCTTCTTGCCATTGTTTTTGCTCTTGATAAATTTCGTTCATATTTGATTGGCTCCAAAGTCATTGTTTATACGGACCATGCCGCACTCAAATATTTGCTTGCCAAGAAAGAAGCTAAGCCCCGCCTCATTAGATGGATCCTTCTCTTACTAGAATTCGATTTGGAGATAAGAGATAAGAAGGGTGCGGAAAATGCGGTGGCGGACCACTTGTCCCGGCTATGCTAAGATGGAAGTAAAGATGACATGCCTATCAATGATTCATTCCCGGATGATTTTCTCTTTGCATTTAATGAAACAATCCAAAATCAAGCACCTTGGTTTGCGGACTTTGCCAACTACATTATGGGTGATGTTCTCCCACCGGGCATCAACCACAATCAAAAGAAGAGGTTTTTGTTTGAAGCTAAAAGATACTTTTGGGATGATCCATTGTTGTTCAAGGAGTGCGGTGATGGGATGTATAGAAAATGTGTACCACAATGGGAGTATGAAGAAATCATGAAAGGATGCCACTCCTCTCCTTATGGAGGGCACCATGGGGCAAGCAAGACCGTTGCTAAAATACTTCAATCCAGGTTCTTTTGGCCCTCTATGTTCCATGATGTTAAGCACTTTGTCCAATGTTGCGATGCTTGTCAACGCACCGGCAACATTTCTGGGAGGAATGAGATGCCCCAAAGGGGGATTCTTGAGGTGGAAGTGTTTGATGTGTGGGGAATAGACTATCAAGGCCCCTTCATTTCTTCAAGAGGGAATAGGTACATTCTAGTGGTCGTAGACTACGTGTCCAAATGGGTTGAGGCGGTGGCTTCCCCTACCAACGATGCAAAGTTGTCATCAATTTTCTAAAGAAGATCATTTTCCCCCGGTTTGGAGTACCTAGAGCTTTAATAAGTGATGGAGGCAAGCACTTTCATGAAAAATGACTTGACTCACTACTTCTTAAATATGGTGTTCATCATCGTACCGGTTTGGGGTATCATCCCCAAACAAGTGGGCAAGTCGAAATCTCCAACAAAGAAATCAAATCTATCCTTGAAAAAGTGGTCTCAAAGCACCGTAAAGATTGGAGTTCAAAGCTCGACGACACATTGTGGGCATATAGGACGACATTCAAAACTCCTATTGGAATGTCGCCTTATAAGTTGGTGTATGGCAAGTCTTGTCATTTGCCCATAGAGCTCGAATACAAGGCATATTGGGCGATCAAAGAACTAAATCTTGATGCAAAAATGAGCGGTGACAAGAGATTACTCTAATTACAAGAGCTTGAGGAGTTCCGCCTCAAATCTTATGAAAATGCCCAATCTTACAAGGAGAAGACCAAACTCATTCACGACAAGAAGATCCTCAAAAGGGATCTCCAATGTGGAGACAAGGTTCTTCTATTCAACTCAAGGTACAAGCTATTTCCCGGGAAGCTCAAATCCCGATGGTCGGGACCATTCTTGATCACCGAGGTAGGGAGATATGGGGACTTCGAGTTGGAAAGCAAAGATGGGCAAAGATTCAATGTGAATGGGCAACGAATCAAGCTCTACAAGGAAGGTTCTCTCATCGGGGTAGTCGAGGCTTTGTACCTCAAGCCGACTACTCTTCATTAATTCTTGAACAAGAATGGGTTTTGTGAAGTCCCTAAAGAATCACAAATTTGTATATAATTCTAACTCATCTTACTAATGCTTGATAGATATTAGTTTGCATGGAAATTGGTTAAATTGACGATAATGAGATCAAATTTTTGTATGGCCAATTGAATCATTAATTAAATCAATTTCCCACTACTTAGTTAATTTTGTAAATTTTTAGTGCAATTTTTGTCAATGAGAGTGTGAGGGAGGGATTTAATGCGTTTGTGATTGTTTTGTAAGATGAAATGAAGGAAATATGGAGGAACGATAATGGAGAAGCGAGAAATCGAACAAGAGTGAAGAATTTGGGGCAAAAAAGTCGAAAAAGCCAAGTCACGCTCGTGAAGTTGGAGGTCACGGCCGTGAAAATTGAAGCAAACCAAAGGAATCACGAGAAATCCATTTCACGACCGTGAAACCCATCTCACGGTCGTGAAACAAGTTTCACGTTCGTGAAAGTCATTTCACGGTCGTGAAACTGTGATAAGGAATGCAGTAGCTTTGCTAAAACAACTCACGGTCGTGACTTAAAGCTTCACGATCGTGAAACTCAAGTCACGGTCGTGACTTCCGTTTCACGCTCGTGAAAGTCTATGGGCCGTGATCTTCAATCTTTTCTTATCTTCTTTCTTATCTTTTCCTCATCTTCTTCATTCCAAACACAAACACAATCCCACAAACCCTTATCTCACTAAAAAACTCAAAACTCCCTCAAATCTTCACCAAATCACCTCAAATCTTCCCCAAATTGCTCCAAAAACACTTCTTCATCAATTATAAACACATAAAGAGCCATTCTTTAGCCTTACAAACACAAAAAAACTCAAAAAAATTGATTTTCAAACCTAGGTTTTGAAAAATCCGAATTTGGGGATCTCTTTTTCGGGTTAATTTTTAAGCTTTCTATTTCAATAGAAAGTGATTTTGGGGTCAATTGAAGGTTCTACAAGTGTTTTTAATCGTTTTTAGAAGCTTTTTTTTAGCAATGTTTTTTGGGTAAAAAAGCTTGTGTGAAGACAACAATGGTAGGACAAGGGAAGGGAAAGGCAGCGGCAGCACGAGCTACAAAGAGAAGGAGGGGAAGCGGGTCCAACAACCCAAACCCGGACGAAGATTTGGAAATCGTGCAACTTCCGGGTTTTCCGGAAGTCGTCTTTGAGACGGATGCTCATAGACAAGCCTTTGCAGGGATTCAAGGACTGGAAATGGAACCTACCGTCTTTCTTTGCCACGACGTCATACGTCGTTTAGGCTTGACGGAGTATATGCAGAATTTTTTCGCGGCTACAGGTATGACTACTTTATACTCTATGCATGAGCTCTCCTACCGGAGTCTTACGCTGGAATTTTTGAGTAGTTTGAATAGTAGCGTAAATGCTGAGAATTGGAGTGTAAACTACTAAGGTTTACAAGTTTAATGAATGCTTGATTAGGCTTACTCAAACTGAGACACTTTCAAACAGAAATGGATGTTGTTTTAGAGAGGGTGAATTGTTTCAACTGAAAACTCAAGGATATAACTTAGAGAAACTCCCCTACAGAAAGGCACAAGGGAAGGAACCCAAAGACTAGTTCTGAGACAGGTTTAAAGTGTTACAGCTAAGCACAAACACCCTAGACTAGACTCAAACAGCAAGCACGCTAATCACAGCAAGTCACAGATTTAACTTGACTCACAAAGCAAGACACTGATCAGACACCTTGAAGATGTATCAGGCTTGACTCAAACTACAGCTCTTAGCACAAGTTTGAAAGATTTGAGGGATTTCTCAAAGTTAATTCATTCATAAAAGTCTGACTAAAACACAAACAAAGACCTCCTTATATAGGGAGGCTGCTATCTTGTGAACCATTGGATGTACAGATCATCCAAGGGCCACCTTAGGTTTTAAACTACTACAACTAACACTAATTAAGAGCCTCACAACAGGACGAGCTCAACAACTATAAAGTACAGACACAAAAGCATAGAAAAGAGACTAATGCAAAAAGTAGTAAAGTAGCCTTTGGATCTTTCCTAAAATGGAATTCTGTTGTTCTTGTTGTCTTGCTACTTTGCCCTGGATGTTTTGTTGCTCTTTGGGACTCTCTACTCTTATTAGGACTTAGATAAAACCTGCCTTGGACGAGGACAAGTTGACTTAAACAAAAGGAAGTCATACTCTGACTTGTACCTTCTCTGCTTTAATGTTTACTGACTCTAGCTTGGGGTGCTTGTTACTTGAATTTTTGCTAGACTTCAAAAGGGTTTATCTTGGACAAACTTGTAGTTTAGTGGGTTGGCTTGATGGTAGGCCATGGTGGGGGTGGTTGGGATGCCCTGGTGTACCTCCTAGGTGCAAGGTTTGCTGATTGGTCTGCCTGATCCTGAATGGCTTTGCTTCTGTCTTGTGTGGGTAATGTGGATTGTGTTAGGGTTTGGCATGGCTTGTTGAACCCTGGACTGTCTTCCTCACTGGTGTGGCTTGGCCTGGCTTGATCTTGGCTTGTCATGGCTTGTTGTTTGGACCTTGTAACTCGAGCTTCCATCTGCGGGGGTCTTGGGGTTAGGCTTGTCTTGCTTGTGGCTTGATCATCATGGCCCCTTGGGTGAGCTCCTGTTGCAGCCTCCCCAGGTTGAAAAGGGCTTGACCTCAAGCCTGTGTCTTCCTCTCCCTCAGAGTCTTCATAGAAAGGACTAAGATCCCCAACATTGAATGTTCCATGGACTGCATACTCTCCTGGTAGATCAATTCTGTAGGCCTTAGGACCTATCTTCTCTATGACTTGAAAAGGACCATCTGCTCTTGGCTCTAGCTTATTCTTTCTCTTAGAAGGGAACCTTTCTTTCCTTAGGTTGATCCACACTAAATCTCCTGGTGCAAAGTCTTTATTGGCCTTAGGAACCTTGACATTCTTCTTGTATAGATCATTGGTTTTCTCAATTTGTTTTCTGACTGACTCATAGAGTTTTAGCATTTGTTCCACCCTCTTCTTGGCATCATAGTGGATCTCTGACCTGCACACATTAGACAAATTTAAAGGCATTAAGGGGTTAGTACCATAGACCACTTCAAAGGGGGAGTGGCCTGTGGCTGCTCATGGAGCTCTATTGAAAGAGAACTCTGCTTGAGCCAGCTTTAAGTCCCAATCCTTGAGAGATTTGCTGACTATACACCTCAAGATCCTTCCCAAGGTCTTGTTGGTCACCTCAGTTTGCCCATCTGTTTGAGGATGATGGGAGGTGCTGAACAATAACCTTGTATTAAGCAGCTTCCACAATGTTCTCCAGAAATGGCTCATAAACTTTGTGTCTCTGTCAGATACAATAGTCCTTGGAACTCCATGTAACCTCACCACCTCATCAAGATATAGCTCTGCCACACTCACAGCATCTTCAGTCTTCTTACAGGCAATGAAATGTGCCATCTTGCTGAATCTATCCACAACCACCATGATAGAATCTTTCCCTCTTGCTGTCCTAGGCAATGCTACTATGAAGTCCATACTTACATCTTCCCAAGGCCTACATGGGACTGGTAAGGGGGTATAAGGTCCTGCTTGAAATGAGCTCTTGGCTTTTTGACAAACTCCACACCTTCTGAGCACTATTTGGACTTCTCCCATCATCTTAGGCCAGTAAAATTGATCTTGTAGTATGTCCACAGTCTTATGAACCCCAAAGTGTCCTCCAAGGCCACTTCCATGCACTTCCTTAATCAATAGGCTCCTATAAGATCCTCTGGGGACACACAACTTGTTTCCTTTGAACAGGAATCCATTTTTTAGAGTGTAGGGTGAATCAATGGTCCTTGCTCCCTTTTTCTGTGCTAACTAATCCTCTTCAAAGTCTGGATCTTCCTGATACATATCCTTCATGAACTCAAAGCCAAGAACCCTCTGCTCCATGGTTGATAGCAGAGTGTATCTTCTAGACAATGCATCAGCCACTACATTTTGTTTTCCCTCTTTGTATTTGCTAGAAAAGGTGAATGACTGGAGAAACTCCACCCATTTAGCATGCCTATGACTGAGCTTATGCTGGCCTCCTATGTACTTCAATGCCTCATGATCAGAGTGTAAGACAAAAGGCTTGGGCTTCAGGTAATGACTCCAATGCCTTAGAGCTCTGACAAGAGCATAGAACTCTTTGTCATATGTAGAATAGCTCAGCTTGGCACCACTTAGCTTTTCACTGAAATAAGCTACAGGTTTATTCTCTTGGATAAGGACAGCTCCAATTCCTACTCCACTTGCATCACATTCAACCTCAAATAGGCAATTAAAATCATGTAACCTGAGGATAGGTGCACTGCACAACAGTCTCTTCATGTATTTGAAAGCTTGCAAGGCATTCTCAGTCCAAGTAAACTCTCCTTTCTTCATACATTCAGTGAGGGGTGCTGCAATAGTGCTGAAGTTTTTAATGAACCTCCTCTAGAAAGATGCTAGGCCATGAAATCCTCTTACTTCTGTGATATTCTTAGGAACAGGCCAAGACTGAACTGCAATGATCTTGTCTTGATCCACTGAAATGCCTCTACCAGACACCACATATTCAGAAACTTGACTTCCTCAGTCATAAAGGTGCATTTCTCAAGCTTCCCATAGAGTTTACTCTCCTTAAGTATCTCAAACACAGCCTCAAGATGCCTCAAATGATCATCCTTGCTCTTGCTGTAGATGAGAATATCATCAAAGTATACCACCACAAATCTCCCTAGGCAAGGCCTAAGCACTTCTGTCATCAATCTCATGAAGGTACTTGGGGCATTTGACAGGCCAAAGGGCATAACAAGCCACTCATAGAGGCCATGCTTGGTCTTGAAGGCTGTCTTCCACTCATCTCCTTCTCTGATCCTCAATTGATGATAACCTTGCCTCAAATCAATCTTAGAAAAGAACCTTGAGCCACTCAGCTCATCCAACATGTCATCAAGCCTAGGTATAGGAAACCTGTACTTGACTGTGATGTTATTGATAGCCCTGCTATCTATGCACATCCTCCAAGTCCCATCCTTCTTAGGAACCAGTAGTGCAGGTACAACACATGGACTTAAGGATTCTCTTACAAAACCTTTACTCATCAACTCTCCAACCTGTTTCTGCAGCTCTTGTGTAGCCTTGGGATCACACCTATATGCTGGTCTATTAGGTAGTACAGACCCTGGCAGAAGGTCTATCTGGTGTTCAATTCCTCTCAAAGGGGGTAAGCCATCAAGAAGTTCTTCTGGGAACACTTCCTTGAACTGATCAATGAGGGGCTTAACTTCTGCAGGGATTACCTTAGGCTCCTCTTCCTGAACTTCTTTTGATAGCAACATTAATATAGGTTGCTCTTCACTACACTCTTTGACCATTGCTGACTCAGACAAATACAAGACTCCACTAAAGTCCTCAGCCATACTTGGACTCCCATAGCTCTTCTGATGTGGTGGCAAGGGGGCTAATGTCACCTTCCTGCTCCCATGCTTGAAGGAATAGGTGTTGCTTCTTCCTTGGTGTATGGAGCTTTTATCAAACTCCCATGGTCTTCCTAATAATAAGTGACAGACATCCATTGGAACCACATCACACAGAACTTCATCTTTGTACACACTTCCAATGGAGAATGGGACCATACATTGCTTATCCACCTTAACCTCTGCTCCCTTACTCAGCCATCTCAACTTATAGGGGTGAGGGTGATCTTGAGTGCTCAACTTCAGCTTATCAACCATAGTAACAGAGGCCACATTGGTACAACTACCTCCATCTATAATAAGGTTACAAACCCTCCCTTGTATGGTACATCTGCTCCTGAAAATGAGGGACCTTTGATCCTCCTCCAAAGGTATCTGTTGTGAATGCATTACTCTCCATAGGACCAAGCTGTGGCCTGTGTCAGGGAGTGCCACTATTGCCTCCTGACTAGACTCTTCTTCCTCACTCACCACTTCTTCAACCTCAGGCTCATCCCTCTCATACTCAACTAGACCTTCCTTTTCCCAAGTCTCAACCTCCATTATAGTTAAGGTCTTCTTAGAAAGGTAATCTTTCCTGAAATGTCCATAACCCTGACATTGGAAGCACCTAATTCTGTTCTCAGTCAATGAACTGCTTGGCTTCTGACCCATGATGCCCTTTCCCTTGTCTAAGGTAGGTGGGGGTGCTGTCTTAGGGGTATCCATGGTCCTCAATCCACTGTAAGGTCTAGTTTGAAAAGGCGTAACAGGTTTTGGTGTAACAGACTTAGTCTTCCCTATCTTTTCAATTCTCAGGGATAAGTTAACAATATCATAAAATGACCACAAAGGTTGCATCCTAAGTTTGTTAGCAATGTTCTTATCTAGACCCTCTAAGTACCTAGCAATCCTTTGCTCAGGTTTCTCATTTATATCACATTGCAAGGTGAGTTGTTCAAACTCTCTCAGATAAGATTCAACCGGTTTGTCTCCTTGTTTCAATTTAGACAACTTGATAAACAGATCCTGGGTGTAATCCTTAGCAACAAACTTATCTAACAGTTTCTTTTTCAGTTTAGTCCAAGACTTGATGGGTCTTTCCCTTCCCTAGCCCTGAATCCTTTCATGGTTTCATACCAAAGAGAAGCATACCCTTTCAGTTTAAGGATGGCTACTTTAAAAGACTTAGAATCATTATATCCTTTGTACTCAAAGATTCTTTCTACTTCTCTTAACCATTCTAACAAATCATCAGGATTAAGACTACCAGAAAACTCAGGGATGTCTACCTTAAGATGCTTGTCTATGTGCCTGTGGATGGAAGCCCTGCTCCTTGTTGAGTCATCTGAGTCTGGATACTCTTCATCATCAGGTGGCCTTCCTCTGCCTCCTCCTTGGCCTCTTCCACGTCCTCTGCCTCTTCCTCCAGCAAACAACTGGTTGCCTATTACCTGATCCAGGGCTCTGGTTAGGGTGGTTACAATCCCAGCCAGGTCCTCCAACTTTGCTTCTACTCCTGTCAGTCTCTCTTCACTCATTGGGCTATTTTTGTGTTTTTAAATGTAGTTAGGGAAAATGAACTCACTAAGACTCTCAACCAAAGCTCTGATACCAATTTGGAGTGTAAACTACTAAGGTTTACAAGTTTAATAAATGCTTGATTAGGCTTACTCAAACTGAGACACTTTCAAACAGAAATGGATGTTGTTTTAGAGAGGGTGAATTGTTTCAACTGAAAACTCAAGGATATGACTTAGAGAAACTCCCCTACAGCAAGGCACAAGAGAAGCAACTCAAAGACTAGTTCTGAGACAGGTTTAAAGTGTTACAGCAAAGCACAAACACCCTAGACTAGACTCAAACAGCAAGCAAGCTAATCACAGCAAGGCACAGATTTAACTTGACTCACAAAGCAAGACACTGATCAGACACCTTGAAGATGTATCAGGCTTGACTCAAACTACAGCTCTTAGCACAATTTTGAAAGATTTGAGGGATTTCTCAAAGTTAATTCATTCATAAAAGTCTGACTAAAACACATACAAAGACACTAATTAAGAGCCTCACAACAGGACGAGCTCAACAACTATAAAGTACAGACACAAAAGAATAGAAAATAGACTAATGCAAAAAGTAGTAAAGCAGCCTTTGGATCTTTCTTGAAATGGAATTCTGTTGTTCTTGTTGTCTTGCTACTTTGCCCTGGATGTTTTGTTGCTCCTTGGGACTCTCTACTCTTATTAGGACTTAGATAAAACCTGCCTTGGACGAGGACAAGTTGACTTAAACAAAAGGAAGCCATACTCTGACTTGTACCTTCTCTGCTTTAATGTTTACTGACTCTAGCTTGGGGTGCTTGTTACTTGGATTTTTGCTAGACTTCAAAAGGGGTTATCCTGGACAAACTTGTAGTTTAGTGGGTTGGCTTGATGGTAGGCCATGGTGGGGGTGGTTGGGATGCCCTGGTGTACCTCCTAGGTGCAAGGTTTGCTGGTTGGTCTGCCTGATCCTGAATGGCTTTGCTTCTGTCTTGTGTGGGTAATGTGGACTGTGTTGGGGTTTGGCATGGCTTGTTGAACCCTGGACTGTCTTCCTCACTGGTATGGCTTGGCCTGGCTTGATCTAGGCTTGTCATGGCTTGTTGTTTGGACCTTGTAACTCGAGCTTCCATCTGAGGGGGTCTTGGGGTTATGCTTGTCTTGCTTGTGGCTTGATCATCAAGGCCCCTTGGGTGAGCTCCTGCTGCAAGAATAAACCTTGTTTTTGTTTCCGTCTTGCCAATACTTCACGTGTCGTCCCCATGGATGATTTTGCTGCCATATTGGGGTTAGAATTCCCTTCTAGAAGGGATTCTGTAGAGCCAAAGGGATATGATTTGAGCCCGCTTTGGATGGCCTTGACCAGGAGGGTTTTGGCCGATTTCCGTAGGAATTCGGCGCTCTTAATTCACCACCTTGTGCCGCGTTTTTGGCACAGGTTAGTGTCAGGCACGTTTCTATGTCGGCAGGAGCCGAACAACCTAACCCAGCTTGACTTGACCCTCTTAGAGTCGCACTTGAATGTGTTCACCTTCCCCTTGATGAATGAAATTTATAGGAGGTGGAGGAAGTTGGGTAGGACCACCGTAGCGCGTAAACAGACGGTGTAGAAAAAGTGCCATTGACATCGCCTTATTAACATCACTTTTTAATAAAAGCGATGTAAATAGCCTAACCTTAGTTATTGACATCGGTTTTAAAAACAAAATGATATATATTTTTTTTTAATTATTATTTACATCGGTCATTAACATCGGCTATTTGAAAACCGATATTAATTTATTTATGTTTCATCGGTTTTGCTGAAACCGATGTTACTTTTATTTATTTATTTATTATTATTTACATCGACCATTAACATCGGTTATTTGAAGTCGATATTAATTTATATGTGTTGCATCGGTTTTGCTGAATCCGATGTTAATTTAATCAGATAAAATTTATATTGCATCGGTTAATTAGTGAACCAACGTCACAAAAAGCAATTAATTTATACTTCTCAAATAATACGTACCCTACTTCTCAAATAATACGTACACTGCTACTTCTCAAATTAAGTTCACTAAGCAAAACCTAATTTCTCAAACAACCGACCCGCGCTTTCCATCCTCTTCACCACCAGTCGTCGTCCTCCCCTTCACCACCAAGCGCCGGCCTCCCCTTCACCACCAGCGACCACCACAAGTCGTCTACCACAATCGCCGTCACCAAAATCTGCTGTTACGTACAACAATCGCGCGCCTGCTACTGTCGTCCCATTCACTGCAATTGTTGTCACCACCCGTGACCACCCTAATCCGTCGTCACCAGCACATACCCGCGCGTCTACTATCGTCCACATATATCTGTAAGTTTTAACAACATAAAACTCTCGTCTTTTCTTTCAATTTAATACGATTATGATTATGATTGTTAGTATGATTATGATTATTGTGATTATTATGATTATTGGGATTATGATTATTATGATTATTGTGATTATTGTGGCTGGTGGTTGGTGGTTGTTGTTGGTCAAATGAGTTAGGGTAGTCCGGATAAAACGATCGATTTTTGCTACCCCAAATCTGATCAGTTGTAAGGAGTTGGAGGTTGTTTCTCTGTTAAATTTATTTCTTCTTCTTCCTCTGTTCACAACAGGAAGTGTTGGGTGGTGGTTGTTCCTTGCAACTTGCCAAACCCAAACAAGCCTCCAAAATTAGAACTTGCTGTGTATAATAGTCCCCAGGTATGCTACATAAGTCTTCATTTTTTTGCGAATCAATATGAAAGTAGTTTCTGTCTCGACTCCTTGCCATGTTGTAGGCAAAGCAAAAGTCTTCTCCTGTATAGACCTTTGACAAGTCGACTTTTGCTGTGTACATATACTCAGCTTGGTCGAACAAGCGAGAAAGTCTCTTTGGATAAGCTTGCTTAGCTATTCTTTTGGGTTATGGCCTTAAGAGGAGTGTTCCTATGTGGCTTAGAGTAGTGTAGCTTGCTTCTTCAAGACATTTTAGAGTAGTGTAGCTTGCTTCTTCAAGACATCTTTGGATAAGCTTGCTTGCTTCTTCTTTTTGCCTTATTACACAAGTAATGTCGTTCAATGCTTGTCCATCCTCCCGCGTCTTAGATATTAATGTCGTTCAATGCTTCTCCATTGCCTCACGTCTTAATATGGGGTGCTGCCATGAAACATTGAAGTCACATTAACATAAAAATAGGGTGCAAGGAAGCATTCAGTGATCAGGCGATAGTAAGTAGAAAAAAAACGTTACAAATTAAATCATCTTTAAAACTTTCCCCTTCATGTTTCTGTTGTCATAATTCCCAATTGCCCAGATTATATGTCATTCATTTTACGCCAAATCTATTCACAAAAACAGCGTATATCAAACAATGTCCGCCAAAAGCCAAGTTGTGATGCTATGGGAGCTGTAATGTAGCAGAACATGTCCTACTCTACTACCCCTTGGCCCTTCCCTTCTTTCTTTTTCCTTCCCTTCAACCCCTTCCCCAATTTTCTAAAAACTTGACGATAATAAAAAGCAGAAAAATATTATCCTAATAACCTTCCAAATTCCATCTTATCAAAATAATAAAGATAAAAGATTAGTATACACTAACCTTGTCAAATCTAAGCAACGCTTTCTAGTTGCCCATGCTAAAATCTTGTTTCAAATTTCCTTGCAAACAAAAATCAACCTTGAGTAAATTGAAACACAATGATCACCTTCATTTACATAAAATCAGTAGAATAAAAAGTAATTAATGCTCATGCTTAGTAACAGAAGATCAGTATAACAATGAACGTAGGTAATGCGTAGTATTCCGTAAAATAAGATGTAGAACTTAGATCGATAACATTAATTTCGCGTCATTTTGAGCCCTTGTAACATCCTTTTAAAGAAACCTAAACACTAGATTAGACACGAGGGGTTAGCAATTAAGATTAGTATAACAATGTGCATAAGCAAGAGAAAAAATGAATAAAGCATGAAAGCCAGAGTTGAGCATGACAGTATCAAAATTCATCATACTTGAAAATGAAACCAGACTCTAAAGTGCAAAGCAGCAGAAGACTAACCAAAGAGGGTGTTACATGGTTACAATTTAAAGCAAATCTGTTGCAAATTAAACCATGACGGCTCAACTCTAACATAATATCAAAAATCAGATGTCATACAAGTTGGAAATATTAGTGATGGAAACTACTATACAGAGTATTTTGATATGTTCCATCTTAATTCTCAACTATCCACTTTCCCATCTCTAAATTGCAATCCGCCAACCATCCCACAGATGACCAAATTCATATAGCAGATATAACCAACATTAGAATTAATTTGTTAGATTTAGGCATTAAGAGTCTTTGCCAAATTAAAAAACGCCTTAATTTAGATCTAAATTTCACCTAATTCTAAATCAAATTTAAATAATTATCAAAGAATTGAAGGAATTTAAATTGAATAAAAGTAATACCTAGGATTCGGTGAAGATCTCGTCAGTGACTCGGAATTTCAGTAGTTGTAAAAATGGATATGTCTGTTAATTTGGGTGACAGGAATTAATTTCTCGATATTTCTGTAGAACTTTGAAAACGTGTTGTTAATTCAAGAGAATGAAAGGAATATGCATTAAGAAATTTAAGCTTATCTGTGACTTCGATATACGGTTTCAGATGATGTAGCATTTCAGCCGACCCCTTACATTTAAATGTCTATTTTTGCTATCAAAATATATTCTTATTTGGTATATTTGACAGGGTGGAATATCAGTCTCGACCATCTGTAAGTGGTGCAGCTTCATTCAAGAGGCTCTTAGCAAGACTACCTCCTAGAGTTCACTCTGTTTACTATAGAGACAATATAGGAAATATCTCGTCTTCACATTTGCGAGTGGGCTTAAAGAAGGTAACTTTGTCACCATTTGCTTATACCTTACATTGTGCATGACTGAGAATCATGCGAGGGTAGATATGCTATGTCAATTCTAACAAAGTTTAAACCTGGAAAAATACACCTTTTTTTTTTGAAATTTTATAATCTAATAAAGTTTAAACCGTTCAATTAATCCTTATTTGCAGGTTATCTCTCCACCAAAATTCTCTACTTTGACCTCGCAAATTTATTTGATTGTCAACTAAAGGTATATCTTTATTCTAAATCAATTTCTCATTAAATAATTTCAATTTTTAATACATGAAATAGTTACGTGCATTTAATGCGATTATTATACTTCATTGACGTGGATACCCATTCATATACGCTTGTATTAACTAGATTATGGACCGAAGTTGGATGTATGGAAAGCGTGATTTTGTTTATCTTGAACGACTCGAGGAGTTTCTTAGTTGTGCTGTTGAACATCAAAGACGACATGGGGATAATCAATTTGTCTGTCCGTGTACCTTATGTCAAAATCGTAAAAGGGTGAATTCTAGAGATGAATTGCGAGAGCATTTAATTTTAAAAGGATTTAAATCAGATTATAATGTGTGGATATGGCATGGAGAGAGTGATAATGATATTTGTACCAACGTAAAATTTGGAACTAATGATAGAGATAGGGATGAGATTGATGCTGGGGATAAAAATGACGATGAAATCTCTGAAAATATTGATATGGATTATAATGTAGAGCCTGATAATAGTGATAATATTGATGGGCTGATGAACGATCTTGAAGAAGATATTGTGGAGTGTCCTATTATATTTCAGAGAATGGTTGATAATTCCAAGAAACCTTTATACCCGAATTGGTCTAAATTTTCTCTTTTATCAACTGTGTTGAAACTGTACACATTGAAAGCGGGAAATGGGTGGAGTGATAAAAGTTTCACATCCTTATTAGAACTTTTGTCTCAAATGTTGCCACAAGGTAATGAGCTTCCCACCACCACATACCAGTGCAAGAAACTACTATGCCCATTAGCTACGACTTATCAAAAGATTCATGCATGCCGAAAGGACTGTATTTTGTACCGTAAAAAGTATAGTGAATTAAAAGAATGCCCAAAGTGTGGTGAGTCACGATATAAGTGCGTAGACAATGGTAATGGTTGCAAGAAAGGGAGTCTTGTAAAGACGTTATGGTATTTACCAATAATACCAAAATTTAAACGTTTTTTTTCAAATAAAAAAGATGCGGAGTACATGTTGTGGCATCAAAAGGGCAGGAAGAAAGATGGCAAACTTAGGCATGTAGCTGATGCTCCCCAATGGAGAACAATTGATCGAACCTTTCCAGATTTTGGTAAAGAGCCCATAAATTTAAGATTAGGACTTTGCACTGATGGAATTAATCCTTTTGGAACTTTAAGCACCCAACACAGTTGTTGGCCAGTAATGTTGATAATTTACAATCTTCCTCCTTGGCTTACCACTAAGAGCAAATATATTATGTTAACACTCTTAATTTCGGGCCCTAAGCAACCTGGAAATGACATTGACGTGTATTTGGCTCCTCTGATTGAAGACTTGAAACTCCTGTGGAATGCTGGGGTACGAGTGTTTGATGCAGCTACTAGCTCCTGGTTTCAAATGCATGCTATGTTGTATTGTACAATTAATGACTTCCCTGCTTATGGTAACCTTTCTGGATACCGACTGAAAACTGACAAGGGATGTCCGGTATGCGGGGATGACACTGAATCTGATTGGTTGGAGCATAGTGGTAAATATGCGTACATGGGAGTTCAGAAGTTTCTACATGAAAATCATCAATATCGAAGGAAGAAGAAGGCTTTTTATGGGAAAACAGAGCATAGGAAACCCCCTTTGTTTTTGAGTGGAAAAGAGTACTACGATCAAGTTAAGAATATAACTACAGATTTCGGAAAACCGTACGTACCTCCACCAGATGGAGTATATCATACAAAGAGGTCAATTTTTTGGGAACTTCCATATTGGCAGCACTTGTATGTTAGGCATTGCATTGATGTCATGCACGTAGAGAAGAATGTGTTTGATAGTCTAATTGGAACATTACTCAATATTCCAAATAAGACTAAGGATGGAGTGAAAGCTCGAAATGACATGGCTGCTCGGGGGCGTATCGAGTTAAAACCAATTGAGAAGGGAAAACGTATCTATATACCACCGTCTTGCACCACTCTTTCTAAGAAGGAGAAGATCGTTGTTTGTGAATCTTTAAAAGGAGTCAAGGTACCACATGGATATAGCTCTAACATTTGTCGTCTTGTTTCCATAAAAGATTGTAAGTTAGTAGGTATGAAATCTCACGATTGTCATGTTATGCTTACACAACTGCTACCAGTGGCCATCAGATCTGTATTGCCTAAGCATGTTAGGCAAGTCATCACCAAGCTTTGCCTCTTCTTTAATTCAATCAATTCAAAAGATATCCATCCGGACATCTTGGATGAGTTGCAAGCTGATATTGTTGTGACACTATGTGAAATGGAGATGTACTTCCCGATAGCTTTCTTTGACATCATGGTTCACCTAGTCATTCATTTAGTGCGTGAGATTAAACTTTGTGGTCCTGTCTTTCAACGAAACATGTGGGCGATGGAGCGAGAGATGGGTACTTATAAGAGACGAATGAAGAATCGTTATCGGCCTGAAGGTAGTATTGTCGAAGGAACAATTGCATGTGAGACAATCCAGTTCTGTATTGACTATATGGCAGATGTTGAACCTATTGGAATTCCCATATCTCGGCACGAAGGTAGACTATTAGGGAAGGGTACTCTAGGTAAGAAATACATGAGCGTGGACCGTGATTCTTTCCAGCAAGCACATTTATATGTTCTACAACATATGACAGAGGTTCATCCCTATTTAACCGAGCACCTAGATTTATTGAAGCAAAAAAATCCACATAAACGAGATGAATGGTTGCTGAATGAACAAAGTCGAACTTTTGTGGAGTGGTTAAAGGTAAGGTGATGAATGAGTTGTCTAGACAATCTCATACTGTAAGTGATAACTTAAGATGGTTAGCTTATGGTCCTAAATCGAACATAACATCATTTGAAGGGTATGATATCAATGGGTTTTGCTTTTACACAAGCCGGCAAGATGAGAAGAGTACAATGCAAAATAGTGGAGTGAGTGTTCTTGCATCAACACAAGAATATGTGGGAAAGGGTAAGGAACTTGTAGACATCACAAGAGCGTACTATGGGAAGATTGAGGATATTTGGGAGCTCGAGTATGTAAGTTTTAGTGTACCCTTGTTTCGGTGTAAATGGGTAGATTGTGATAAGGGCGTCACAGTTGACGATATGGGATTCATTTTGGTAAACTTTAACATTGTTGGACATATACACGAACCTTTCATTCTTGCATCTCAAGCAAAACAAGTATTCTACATTGAAGATCCTTTAGATATGAGATTATCTGTGGTTCGTTATGGTAAAAGACGTATTCTTGGTGTCGAGGGTGTTGTTGACGAAGAAGAATATGATCAGCTTGATGAACTCCCTCCTGTTTCTGTCAGGCGTCCATCGGTTCAAGATTTACGTGATGAAACTTATATGCGTAAAGATCATGATGAGGGACTATGGTTTGATAACTCAAAATAGTTTATGGTTATTTAAGGTAGTCTTATTGTTTGTTCTTTTAATTGTACCATCTAAACATTTATCAGTTTTAAGTATTATTTTTATTTTTGGTATATACTAACTATTTTTCATAATTTATTTCCTAAGGTATATAATGGACAAGGAAGCCCCCTCGAGCAAAAATGACCAGTATAAGAAGCCCAAACGTAAAGGGAGAGGTGCAACAACCGGTTTAAAGGCCAAAGGACAAAATAACGGGCCTAAGCATATTAAATTTGATAAGTTTGGTAGGCCATTTGGAGCAGGGAGGTTAGCTTTTTCTAGAGATATTGGTGATATCGCCCGAAATAATATCAAGATCACATATGAGGATTGGTTCAAAGTTCCCGAGGGAGTTAAAGATTCAATTTGGCAAGACATAAAGGTATACTTGTGGTGGCAGGTTTATCAATTATCAATCTGTTTTGGTGCTAAGCTGTAAAATTTCTTGTCTTTCACCCTTGCCTTGCCCTTTTTTTTTTGTTATTATTTTGGGAGTAGAAAGTTGAACATTTGAGATAATTGTTGTAATTTTGTTAATTTTACCAAGGTTTTACACGATTGCTTGACTGATTTCTGCTTAATTGTATTAATTGCTCGTGTTGTTACTTGCTATGGCATAATTGTTACAAAAGACGTTTTTTTTGTAAACATTAGTTACAAAATCGAATTGTGGTACTTATTTTGTTAATGCAGTTACTTTTAAAATTTGAATGAAGAGAGCTGGAAGCCTGTAAGTTATGGTTTGGAAGTGGAGATTATGTGTTTTAGATTTATATGAATGATCTGAGATGCCTTCATTGGGGGTAGATAAGCCAGCTAATGGAGTGTTAGTGATGGTATGAGTGGTATTTAACGGATGCACCTCAAACAGAATTAACAACAGTTCAAGTTTTTATATTTATAGTGAGTCCGTTTTCTTTAGTAGCATGAAATCAAATACGTTCTACATCGGGCCTTACTTATTTTAGAGTATCTCTAGAAGCACCAGGGCAATATTCTTGGTGTGCCATCTAAGAAATTCCCTGCCTTCGATTTCGATTATACCAATTAGCTTTCAGTCACATCCCAATTATTTAGATGGCTCAGGTTACTATTTAGAGTGTTATCTCTTTGAGGGTCACTGTTAGTTCTTGTCTAGGAATCAGGATATACGAAGTAACATTCTGGTGGAACTCACATCCTGCAATAGTGCTATATTCGGCTGTCCCATAATAGTACTATATTTTAACCGATAATATACCAAACTTTGAATAGCTGCTTCTAAAAATAGATTCGCTTAATTATTTACCTGCACATCACAACAAAGTGACAGTCATTCAGAGAATGAATCAAAAAGTTATATATCACAAGAAAGTGACAGTCATTCATATGGCATAATTGTTTTGCTTGAATGGCTTTCATTTTTTTAAAATCGCATAATATACCCCTCAGTTCAATAAAAACTACTTGTGACCACAATTTAACATGTGTTTTTATATATACCCGTGCAACTTTGCACTGTTTCTAAACATTTATTTGATATAGTGGCCAAATAAACTTTTGTGCATTGTTTATGAATTGTTTTGATAGACCAAATGGAACTTCGAAGATGATGCGATGCGTCAGAAAGTTCTAAGTATCGTGGGCGTGCGTTTTAGGTTGTTTAAGACAACCTTGACTTCTTTTTTTGTCTATAAAAATAGAAAACAAAGGAGAGAAGAGCCTTTAGATGATCCTTTGCCTCTTTATAAAGGAATAACACCAGATGATTGGAAGGAGTTTGTGAAGCAGCGTATGGATGAAAAATTTAAGGTGATTTCTTTTAATGTTTGTTAATAATATTCAACTATCTCTTTTTTTCAAGTTTATTTCTTAAATTATCTTATATAATTAAATTGCAGGAAAAAAGTAGAAAGGCACAAGAATCCCAAAAGCAGAACTTGCATCCACATTATATGGGTAGAGCTGGATATATCGGTAAGATGGAGGGTTGGTACCAAGAAGAATTAAATGATGCTTTAACTGATGACATTGATGCAGATCCCGCAGTTATCGAGGAAACTGTTAGGCAACGCCTTGATGATAGGGGTTATTTGTGGATCAAAGGACATACCCCTTCATCCAAGGACGTTTCGTCGCATACGGAAGAGTTGATAAGTGAAATAGTACGAATAATAACTTATTTGCTAGTTTCTTTTTTAACAAAATTCATGTCATAATTGGTTTTCGTCTAAAATATTAAGCTTTTTGTCATGTGAACAGAATTATTGGGATGAGATGAAGAAACGAGGGGAGTTTGTTCCTTCTGAAAGAGAAGATGTGTTGGTTAAGGCAACGGGGAAATTTGACCGACCTGGATTTACAAGGGGAGTTGGAGGCTCTGTTGGTTTTACTAGCTTTTTTGGAAAATCAAATAATCCGGGAGCTAATAGAAGTTGTATACGGAAGATGATTTTCGGTTGTTTAAGGAAGCGGTGAAAAAAGAGGCAATGGTTGACGTACAAAGCTTGGTAAAACAACATGTGTCAGAAATTTTAAAGGATCATCTCCAATCAAAGTCGTCAAATGACATCGAAATTACAAAGACTAAAGATGTCTCCTCGTCTCAGGTTCAGAACAGTTGTCATTCTACCAAGCTTGATGATCACTTTCTTGAGTTAGAGGTATGTATAATTTGTATGACTATCTTATATTACTAGCTTTTTAGTTAAAATTTTACATTTTCCTTTTATTTATTCTTGCAGGGTCCCGTCCCATGTCGGCTGGCTGTGTTTGTTGCTGAGTCAAAAATTGTTGTCGCCGAGGGAACAGTATGGCCATGGGTAGAAGGTAAGATGGTGCACAACACACCATTGACTTGTCAAAATCTTCACGTATCCATTGATCATATCATAGATGGGAATGCACTACTTCCAATTCCGTGGGATGAACATGAAAGGGTTGGTGAGGTTATCGGAAGCTTTGCACAATGGCCTAAATCATTGGTTTTGTTAGGAACTAACGAGGTAATAATAAAATGTACATTTAATTTATTTGCAATTATATTTTCAACTAAAAAAAACTAGTTAAGTGTTGTATTAACTCTATGCTAGGATGATCCTATGGCTAGAGATGAGGGTCAACATGTTACTCCTAAAGAGACAGCTAAACCCACTTCAGAAAAAATGCATACGTCTGCTAGAAAGAAGGTTCAAGAGGTCGTTGATCAGGAGGTAATGAGCCACTTACTGGTTTGATTTTTAGATGTTTTTGTTATTATTTATTCTTATTTGGTTCTTAAAACATAAAATTATTAGGTGATGTCAACAAAAAACAAAAAGGGCCCTCTAAATAAGGACGAGTTAAGCCATTTGGATGTGCATTGTCAGAGATTGGAAGACATGATATGTTCTGCTTATTCCGGAGGATATTCGTTGTTTACTATAGAGATTAGTAACTTAGTGTATTGTTACGAAAGCCCGATTAAGCTGATAATCATGTTTGATGATATTAGGGAGATTTTCAGATATGAATGGTTAAATATATCGATACTTCAACTTTGGGGAAGGTATTATTTTTCTCATAATATTTCAATTGCGTATTTCTTTATAAATGTCTGTATATACATTTATATACTTATAAATTTTATTCTCACAAAATTGTAGCTTCTTATATGAATATGGAACACAATGTGGAGTGACGAAAGAACTAGTAGGATTTTTGTGTCCCGATAGACTTTGCACATATATGCATTCTTCGGTTGAGATGGAGAGATACTTAACTGCAGCTTTAAAGAAGCAACAAGATAAGAGATATGTGATCGGTGCTTTTTATGAGTCGTGAGTATTAAATTCTTTTCCTGCATTTTATCAGTTAGATGACTAAATTAAAGAATTTATAAGTTTGTTATTTTATATAGCTCGCATTGGATGTTGGTTGTATTTTATCTTCGAGATAATATTGCATATATTTTTGACTCGGATCAAGCGACAAAGAAGAAATGGGAGATAAAAAGTCGCTTATCATTGTAAGTTCAATTGACTAACAACATTTAATTATAGTCATTTATTTATGTATGAATGATAGGTAATATGATTACTTTTCATGTATAACATTTTAGGGCTTGGAAAAGGTATTATTTTAGGGCTGGAACGCGCAATATGTAAAAAAAAAACGAGCTTCAAATAAAAATGATCGAGGTATGAAGTTGTCTTTCTTAACAATCCAATTACGCCGCTCTTACCAGCCTACCCCCATGTATTTATATATTTTGTTCATGCATTTTGATTCATCTAAAAAATGTTTGATTTTGGTGTTATGTGATCTTTGTCCAATCTTCCATTTTGCACGTTGGAGATTGATTCGGAGAATAATCAAAATGATAGTTTGATACTATACTTGTTTAAATTATTAAATAACGGGGCTTACTAAGTCACTTTATTTAATTTATTATTACCTTGTGATTGTAGCGTATATGTTTGAGCTTATAGTCTTTACTTAACTATTAAATTTGTAAAAATATAGTGCCCTCAACAGCCAGGAAGTTATGAGTGTGGTTATTATGTTATGAAGTGGATGTATGATATTACCTTACACTACGCATCATCGGAGGACGACATAGAAAAGGTATATCGATTTCTTAATATGTAATGACGTTGTTTGAATTTGTGTACAAATATATTTTTATGTAATTTTTTTAAGTGCCTACCTCTTCTAAAATTGCGTTCACTCCCTGATTATCGTCCGTTTTTATGTAGTGTGTTTCAGGTACGGAAATGAACACTGAACAAATCATCGAGGTTCGAGAACTGTGGTCACTTTATTGTGTAAAGAACATCTAATGTATGTAATAGGTTTAGATTCTTAGAAACTGCAACCGAACACATAAAACATTTTTTGTCGTAGGATCTAGCTAGTACTGTTTTTAATTACTTTGTTGAATGGATGGATTGTAATATGTATGGCATTTTTTGGTATGAAATGAAGTTGTGTTTGTTGGAAGCCGCGAGGTTGCTGGTTTATGGTTTGTGTCATTATCGATCCAGTTTGCAGGTATTAAATAGTGTGGGAATGTGAACTTTGCAAAGAAGGTGCTGCTGAATTTTATGCAGCATTTAATTGCGGCTATATTATTAAATTTGCATTGCTCAAATTTACATCGGTTATAGAAAAGAACCGATGTTAATGTAAATGCAATTTAATATAGTTAACATCGTTTCTTAATTAAAACCGATGTTTATAACAGGTAAAATACATCGGTTTAAGTTATAATTGATGTAAATAAGGTGATATTTACAGCGTTTTTGATCCAAAATCGATGTAATTATTGAATGTTAATATAGTTTACATCGTTTACTAATTAAAACCGATGTTTATAACAGGTAAAATACATCGGTTTAAGTTATAATTGATGTAAATAAGGTGATATTTACAACGTTTTTGATCCAAAATCGATGTAATTGATGAATGTTAATATAATTTACATCGGTTACTAAGTAAAACCGATGTTAATAACAGGTAAAATACATCGGTTTCAGGCATAATTGATGTTAATAAGGTCATATTTACCTCGGTTTTGATGGAAAAGTGATGAAATTAAGACCTTATTAACATCGGTTATACCTACTAACCGATGTAATGTTAATGTCATTAACATCGGTTGTACAACCGATGTTTTTGCTAAAATAGCTGTAAACAACGCTCCCAGAAACATCGCCCAAAACCGATGTAAATAAATCTAAAAAAACGATGTGAATGGCACTTTTTCTACTAGTGCATGGTCATGGGGGGTTTGGTGATATTTCTGGCTAAGCACTTTGACCCTGACTTTAATAGCGATGGGGCGTACGAGGCTTTAACCGGGGGGACACTTCTAGACGAGACTTCCCTAATCCACTCAAATTGGATTAGGCTTGACCGGGCAAAGGGTTTTCTTTGGGTGATCAAGGATGCCACACCCTTTTACCTACCTTGTCATAGACTCCCGCTTTTCGCGCCTAGGACCAACTTAGTTGATAGGCGGCCTAGCTATCTGCTACCGGTAACGATGGCAGGTGCTAGGGCCTATTCTAGTGGCGCTAGGGAGGAGGGAGAGTCTTCCCAGCAACCTCGACCCCGACCCACATCTATACCGAGTCATAGTGCATCCCAAGTAACATTGCATGTTCCCCCTTTTCCCCTACCACATTTTCATGCACCTTACCCCCCACCCAGTTATGTGAATATTCCCCCCTACCCCTTTGAGTACTCGGGGTATGTTCACCCCGACCCTACCATCTCTCCCCAGGGCGACTACCTGACCGGTCTCATGCAGAACATGCATTTGAACATGCATGAAGACCGGGTGAATAATTATTATGCCTCCTACCCCAACTACTATTTGCTGGCTAACCAAGGGTACAATGACCTGAATGGTTTTTTGCCAGGCTTGGCACAACGTGATGTGTTGTTCCCCAACCTTGGAAACCAGGGAGGGGTTGGCGGCATGGAGACCGGGGGAGACCAAGGCAACCGGGAAGAGGGTGGTGGTAGTGGGGGGCGGGATGAGGATGAGGATGAGGATGAGGATGAGGATGAGGATGAGATGGAGACCTTTTGAGGAGGTTTTTTGTTTTTGTTTGGTAATTGGAAGAGTCGGAGTGGTGTCTAGGTGGCTTGTTTAGCATCTACCCCCTCCTCTCTAGTGTGTGTCTCCTTCTCTCCTCTCTTTGATTGATTGAATTGCTTCTTTAACATGTATTTTTTTTTGTGTTGTGTTGGTTGGCCTCGGTAACATTGGAGGCAGGTGTCCATCCCATCGGACACCAATCTTTTGCTCCTTCTTGAAAAATCCACATTGACAAACAACCTTTGCATTTAGCTATTCTCATGGATCACGTAGTTGCATTTTTAGGTGGCATTTTTAGACTTTCCCGTGGTTGGTACCCCCATGAGGGGCATTGCATTTATGCACATTACCGCCACGACGAGACTCCGATATGGCACACTTAGTTTTTTCTTATTATCTGGACTTTCTTGTGGGAGGTACCCCCATGAGGGGCATTGCATTTATGCACCTTACTACCGCAACGAGACTCTAGATTAGCATATAGCTTAGCTTGCATTTAATTAGATCATGCACTTTGTATTATATCACTTGCATTTAGTTTTAGGAATATTATTTAGTTCATGCATTTCATATAGAATAGTTCATTTGCATAACTAACCCTCTTGTATATATTGTTTATATTGTCAATACTTCTCAAAAATCAAAAAACCCAAAAACAAGTTTTTATTTTTTCAAAATATTTAAAAAACCACAAAAACATGTTCTTTTCCTTTTAGAAAATCATTCAAAAATCCAAAAACATGTATTTCTTTACTTTCAATAATCCTATTTCTTACCTTGAGGACAATGTTTGTTCCTATGTGGGGGATGGGAAACTATTTTCACAGTTTGAAAATTTTGAAAAAATCCAAAAACATGTTTTATTTTGCATTTAAAATCATTCAAAAATCCAAAAAAATTGAAAAAGTTTGAAAACTCCTAAAAATTAGCTTGTTTATATCTTACTTTGTATATATTTGCATTGCTTTTTCTTCTAACCTTCATACATAGGTCCGCCACACATCGCTTAAGAGACTTATAGAAGGGATTAAGAAGACCGCCATGGTATGATCGTTCTTATTCCTTCCCCTTCTTTCTTTCTTTACTTCTTATCACATGAGGAGTATGGAGGAATTGTTGATGATTGCGATGTTGATTTTGATGAATTGGCGGTTGTGTGACTTATGTGCTGTTAGGGGGTTTAATTAGATTAATTGTCACGTAGTTCACTAGAGCATTTGCATTAGGTTGTATATATGTTGCTTAATTCTAGATCATGGCATATAGTTGCATTTAGGAGAACTTTTTGAAATGCCTAATTTGGAAATTGAACAAGCTTGGATAAGCCCGTGTAGATACTTTTTTTTTTTGCTTAGCACTTTGCCTATTAAAATAGATTTTGAAACACCTTTTAATGTGTATTTTTAGTATAATTTTCGCACCGTTTCCTAGAGCCTAGTCAATGGATTGTATTTACCATCTTGACCATCCCCATGGTGTGAAAATTCCTTGGTGAACGCTTTCCTAGGTGACTCTCGAGGCCATGTAATTGTCCAATCATCACATTTCACTACATTTGACAAAAAGGAAATTTTTCCATCACAAGTCCAAAAATTGAGTTCAAACACAATTGAAAAGAAAAGCTTGAAATTTTGCATATCTTTGCCTTAGTCCTAGCTTAGGGAGTGCATATGGAGACTTCTAGGCTCTTCTAGAGTACCCTCAATACATAAGGGGTCGCTCTCGATGTCGCTACGGCGAGGATTTGCCTATTGTTGGTCTCCGCCGCACACCTTTTGCTAGGCCACCTTGCTTTCAAAAGGCACCCAAATCAAGGAAAAATCAAAAAACAAAAAGAAAAAGAAAAAAAGAAAAGAAAAAGAAATCAAATAAGAACTCAAACATCTCGTTTCCTTACCTTTTTGATGATTACTCCTACGTTACATGGCTAAGAGGGGACGACCCTTCCTTTCACTTAGGTGAGAGGCGGAATTTCGATCCTACAGTGTCTTCTAACACCATGGGGCCCTCACTTTCCATCCCGCCTTATCACCCTTGATAAAGCTTTCTAGTGAACGTGAACGAATATACTAGTTTTACACAATAAAGAGGTGATTTATTTCTATATTTCTAGGCCTAGTTCTTTGTAAAACTAGTAAGTACATGGGAATTTGCATGCTTGAAATTTTTCCATTTTAGATGAATCCCGGCGCATGGATGAGGCATGTTGCCATTTGCTTTTGTAGATGCATTCTCAATTGTTTTGTGTGCTTTATTGCCTAGAATGAATCAGAGTTTTGGCAAGACCCCACTTGCCTTGCAAGAAGGTGTCCTGCCTCATGGATACCTTGTTGCGAGTTGAAGGGACGGAGCAAGGCCCGCTAATTGCCTTGTATCGGTTAGGTTTAGCGTAGTTAATTAAGGGTCTAGACTATTGTTCATCCTTACTCGGGACGAGTAAGGGTTTGGTTTGGGGAGATTTGATATAGCGTCATTTCACCCTACATTTTCACCCCTTTTTGTCTCGTTTTGCTTGCCTTTAACGCTCCCTAGGAGCCTTTCTACGTGTTTTACCTTCTTCTAGCATATTTCTCGCTTTTATCGTGTTTTTGTAGGTAAACCGTCAATTGAGGCGATTTCTACCTACTTTTGATCAACAAAGAAGAAGGTGAATCATTCAGAGGACCCACAACATACCTTGGGGGCCCCACATACCCTTGGGGGGCCCTACTCGATGCGCCAAAACCCTCGCGAGTCAAGGCAAGCAAAACCGGGAAGGAAGCAACAAAGTCAAGCGAAGGAAGAAGGGAAATGAGCATCTCACGGGCGTGAAAGGCATCTCACGGTCGTGAGATGCCTTTCCAAGAAGTTGGATTATCGTGCAGTTCAGCTCACGGCCGTGAAACTCATTTCACGGTTGTGAAAGCTCAGTCACGGTCGTGAAACATGCTTCACGGTCGTGACTTGTTTGTGAAAGAAGACCTTGCTCTGCCAATTCCCTCACGAGCGTGACTTGCAGTTTCACGGTTGTGAGACTTGTTTCATGACCTTGAAACCCATTTCACGGTCGTGACTTGCCAGTCCATGAAGCTTCTCGAGGCCCATCTTTCCTTCATTTTGTAAACCTATAAATAGACCCTCTCATGTAATTAAAGGGCACGAAACCCTAGATCCAAAACCCTCATAGAATTAGCATTTAATCTTGTATTAATCTTCCATAATTAAGCAAATTAGTTGGTTAATTAGTACTTTTGACTTGGTTTAGTGTATGAACTTGGGTTATATTCAAAGATTTCTGACAAAATCTTGGTTATTATATCAAAGTTCTCATCTTTTTCCAAGTTGGTATAATTCCTCTACTTAATCTTGTCTTTAATTAAGTTTTCATTTCAATTCTTGTTATCTACTTATTGTTAATTAGAAATTGTTTATTGTTGTTGTTGATATCCTTTTGCAATGTTTAGTAAATGTTGAATTTCCCTTGAGTATGATTGAGTAGTGATTAATCTAGGATTAGTGGGGGATAATGGGTTTTAATGAGGTTTAATCTTTGTTTGTTGGGTTGATTTGTTGATTAATTGTCTTTCTTCCAACTTTCGCATACCATATGTTTGATGAAATGCTTGCTTGACAAACTTGCATGATTCATGTTTATCATACATTTCCGTAAGATCGATAGCCTCGGAATATGTTAGGATTTGCATATAGTTGGTATATCGACCGTGTGTACGCGAGAGCTAGCTTGGTTCGGTATATGGGAGGGATTGTAAGATCGAGAGTCTCAATCCACCGCTCCCAAGTTTGACTAACCATTAACTATGAACCCGACTCAGTAGAACCCAAATTACCCATTTGAACCCACCGATCCTAGACCTTCCTTCTATTGCTTGTTATTTGATTATCTTTCTCGTCTTAGACTCCTTTCGTCGTTTTTTATTGCTTTTAAATTGTTGTTATCTTAGTTTAATCAACAAACCCAAACCCAAAATTACTTTGTGACTTGCAAGAGACTCTAGTAGACTTTTAGATAATTTCTAAACAACAACCGTCCCTGAGATCGACATTCTTACTACACCACTATTTCTTACATCAATGATCATACTCAATTCTAAGCTTTAATCCAAGTACTAATTTTGTCTTTTGTTAAGTTTTTATTAATTTCTATCCTAATCTAAACATATAATCTTTTGTTCTTGACATAATCTTAGTTCTTGTTCATTTAATTCTATTATTGTTATTGTCACTTTTAATTCATTGTTATCACCGACCATAATCTTATCACCATTATAAAATTTTGTCTTGTGTTCGTAACTCATAATGATTACTATAATTCATCTTAACATGATAGTGATATCATCTTGTTTAATCATGAGTGAGTAACCCTATTCCTAGGGGAATAGAGGAGTCATGTTGGATTAGTAGTTGAAACTGTTAGAAAAAGAATTCTTGCATTTCTATCATTTTTCTATTGCATACTTGGATTGTATTGTTAGTTGATGATTCTTGATCACTATCTTTGACTAAATCTGATGTTCTTTTCAAAGATCGAAAGCCGGGAATTGAATAGACTAAGCATAGCATGATAGGCCTAATCTAGTTAAAGCTCGCTAGAAATTTAACTATGGTAGCAACAATTCGATAGATGTTGTATGACCTAAACAATGAATCAATTTGCATATTTTCTAAACTACATCTTTGACAATAACTAAATTACATGTATTGACCTATTTTCCTATATTTCTCAACTTTGATTTAATCAACATTTGATTTGCATTGTGTTTTTTAATAAACCCCTAAAATCAATCTTCGTCCTAAGATAAATGTATGTCACAAGATTATTATAAATATTAACTCTTATCTCCCTGTGATCGACCCCTACTTCACTAATTTCATTTATTTGTTGTTAGCCTAGACTAGGGTAATTATCTTTGAATTGGGTACGCGACTAACCCCATCAAATTTTGGCGTCGTTGCCGGGATGCACAGTTTTGTTTACTTATGAATTTCTTGTGATTTGTTTATATATTTGCCCTTTTTGAATTTTCGTTATAGTTTTTATCGTCTTATGCCCAATTCACCTCGATGCGAGATGTCTATTTCATTCGACTCGGACCTCGAAAAGACTTTGCTTAGACACCAAAACTTTTTCAACGAAATTTCACTAGCTTCCGAGCTTTCAAGTTTAGAACGTATTTGTGAAACCTACTCGGATATCTACCCTAACCTTAAGGAATAAGAAGACTTTCACACTCCAAAACCCACAACAATTTCACTATCATTTCCACCACCACAAAAGAAAATGGTACGTATATCCTACCATTCCAAACTTACCGCTAAAACACTCCCAAGGGGTATCTCCACACCCCAATTCACCACTAGAAACTTTGAAACAAAACCTGCCTTCATAAGCCTCATAGAAAGAAGCCAATTTAGTGGTAGTGCCACCGAAGACCCAAGCCTCCATATCCGAACTTCTGTGATTACTGCTCCACCATCCACAAAATGGAGTCTCCTAAGAACAAATTAGGGAAATGCTTTTTCCTTTCTCTTTGACTAGCAAGGCCAAACTTTGGATCAATAGTCTAGATAGAGTTGCCTTAGGAATCACCGTTTGGGATAGTATCTCTCTTGCCTTTTACCAAATATACTTCCCACCCGAAAGAACCGCACTCTTAAAGAGCCAAATTACTAGATTCCGACATGGGGGCGATAAAACTCTATATGAAGCCTGGGAAAGGTTTAAGGAGTTACAAAGAGAATGTCCTCATCATGGATTAGATCCATGTTTCCTAGCCATCACTTTCTATAACGCTTGTTGTGGTGAGTCTCGACGCATCCTAAACTCCGCCAACAGTGGACGATTTGACCAAATCGATGTAGAAGTTGCCCACACCACTATCGAATCCATTGCAGTCCACGATTCCCAATATAGCAATTCACGTGCTATACTAGCAAAGATAACACAGGAAGACTCCAATGTAGCACGACTAGAAGCTCAAGTAGCTCTTCTCCAACATCAGTTAGGAAATTCTTCCCAATCTCGCCAACAAGTCAACGTCACTAGCAAAGTGATAGTTTGCGAGAATTGTGGAATTGGAGGGGATAACTCTCAAGACTGTAGAAGCTCCATTGAACAAGTGAATGCCTTCCAAAGTCAAAGACAAGGCACTTCTTACTCAAAATTCTACAATGAAAACACAAGATATCATCCCAACTTGTCCAATAAAAGAACCAACATCCAAAATCCACATCAACAAATCCAACCACAAAACCAATCATACATACCTCAACAACAAAAACAATACAATCCATCTAGAAAACAAAACTCAAAGGCCTCAACAAAACTACAATCAAAACTACCAACACCAACAAAATCCACCATTCCCATATCAAGGTCAACCTTCCCAATCAAATGACTCAAACTTGAGAAAAATCGAATTCATGCTCTTACAAGTGGTCGAAAAACAAGATTCATTGCTCGCTCAATTCCATAAAAGTGACCAAGCCAAAGATGTAGCCATGAAAATGCTTGAAAATCAAATGGCCCAATCGGCAGCCTCAAATGCCCAAGAAAACCTGGTCAATTCCCACCCCACGGTGAACAACCACGAGATACCGCAAATGCCATTACTCTAATGAGCGGTGTCAGGTACAACGAACCATCTATGCCAGAAGAGACAAATGAGATTGTGAGCAACAACCAAAACAAAGTCTCTAATGAGGTAGAAGATCCCAAAGTTGCCAGCGACAAAGTAGGAGACATTCCCCAAAAGAAAGATGATAGGGTAAAGGAGCCATTCAAAATTCAAGTCTCTTTTCCTCACCGTCTAAGGAAGACTCATAAGGAGAACCAATTCAGTAAGTTTATGGAAGTTGTGAAGAACCTCCAGGTAATTGTGCTCTTTACTGAATTAATCACCCATGCTACACAAAATTCATGAAGGATATCTTAAGAAGAGGACTTTAGATGATGTTGAAATTATAGCATTCACCGCCGAGTGTAGTGCTCTTTTACAAAAAAAGTCCCCTTCTAAGTTGAAAGACCCTGTCAATTTTTCAATCTCATGCACTATAGGTACATACACCATAGACAAAGCCTTGTGTGACCTAGGTGCAAGTGTTAGTGTTATGCCCTACTCTATATGCGAAAAACTAAACATGGGGTTTTTAAAATGTACCAGTATCACCCTTCAAATGGCAGGCCGTTCTCTAAAACAACCACTGGGAGTTTTATAAGATGTGCCCGTAAAGGTAGGGAATTTTCCATTCCTGTTGACTTTATTATCCTCGACATGGCTGAATATACGCAAATACCTATCGTTTTAGGAAGATCCTTCCTACACACTGCCGATGCAATAATCGATGTCAAGAATGGTAAATTAACATTGGAAGTGGGCGATGATAAGGTCACCTAAAACTTAAATAATGCCATAAAAAGCCCAATGTTAGAGGAGTCTGGTTGTTTCATTGATGTCTTAGACAATATGGTAGATAACTCCTTACATCAATCAATAATTAAAGACCCTTTAGGAGATAATTTTGTTGTTGAAAGATTTTTCAGATGATGACAGCATGAAAGGTAGTGAAATTCGCGAGTTAGAAGTCGATATAACTGGAGAGGAACTCTCGCTGGAAGAAAGCCGACAGTTCATTGGCGTAATCGATATACCTGCCACGGTAGAGGTACAAAAACCTGAACCCAACCCCCTTCTTGGGAATTTAGGGTATGCCTTTATTGATAACTATGAAATGTATACTGTCATATTTAGTGCATCTCTAAATACGAGTCAATTGTCTTCTTTGTTGGTTGTTTTGAAAACACATAAAAAGACCATAGGGTAAAGTCTTTGACGATTTATGAGGTATAAGCCTTGATATTTGCACGCATAGAATTCACTTAGAAGAAGGCCGGAAACCTTGTGTCCAGGGTCAGCGTCGTCTAAACCCCAATATGCAAGAGGTAGTAAAAAATGAGGTCATGTAACTTTTAGTTGCGGGAATCATTTATGCGATTTCCGACTCTAAATGGGTTAGTCCAGTTCAAGTTTTCCCAAAGAAAGGAGGAACCACTGTAGTAAAAAATGATAAAAATGAACTTATCGCCACCAGGATCGTAACAGGGTGGCGCGTGTGTATTGACTACTGAAAACTGAACCAATCCATAAAAAAGGACCATTTTCCTTTACCTTTCATTGACCAAATGTTAGAGAGGCTGGCCTGTCACAAATACTTTTGCTACTTAGATGGTTACTTGGGATTCTTCCAGAGACCCATTCATCCCGTGGATCAAGAAAAGACCACCTTCACCTGTCCTTATGGTACATTTGCATACCGTAGGATGTCATTCGGGTTGTGTAATGCACCCACGACTTTTCAACGATGCGTGACCAACATTTTTTCTGACTTTGTAGAGTCAATCATGTAAGTCTTTATGGAAGATATTAATGTCTACGACACTACTTTTGATGATTGCCTAACTAACTTGACACGAGTCTTGAAAAGATGTGAAGAGGTTGATTTAGTCTAAAACTAGGAAACGTGTCCCTTTATGGTGAACGGAGGAGTAGTGCTTGGTCAGATCATATCTAAAAGAGGTATAGAGGTGGATCATGCTAAGGTTCATGTAATTGCACAATTACCCACACCAGTGAATGTCAAAATTATTAGAAGTTTTCTAGGACACGCGGGATTTTACCGCCGTTTTATTAAAGACTTCTCAAAAATTGCTAAACTTTTAACTGAACTCCTTTTCAAAGATGCACCTTTCATTTTCACTCATAAATGCTTAGAATCTTTCAACAAGATTAAGAAAGCTTTAATCACAACGCCCATCATCCAGTCACCTGACTGGAACCTACCCTTTGAACTAATGTGTGATGCAAAAGATTATGTAGTAAGGTTAGTCCTTGACCAAAGGAAAGAGAAGATGTTGCATGCTATTTACTATGCAAGCAAGACATTAGATCCGGCTTTAGTCAACTATGCCACCACTGTGAATGAGCATCTTGCTATTGCCTATGCCTTAGACAAATTTCGCTTCTACTTGATTCGCTCAAAATTCATTGTTTACACTGATCATGCGCATTAAAGTACTTACTTTCAAAGAAGGAGACAAAGCCACGACTCATATAATGAATTCTATTGCTGCAAGAATTCGACCTTGAGATCCGAGACAAAAAAGAAGCTGAGAACGTTGTCGCTGATCATCTCTCAAGATTGAGGATTGATGAAGTTGGTGTGCAAACACCTATTAACGATTCCTTCGCTGATGACTCATTGTTGACAATTATGAAAACCACAACTTGGTTTGCTGACATTAGCCAACTTTATCGTTGGTAATCAACTAACATCTGACCTTTCCTACAATTAGAGGAAGAAGTTCTTACATGATGCCAAAATTTTCATCTTGGACGACCTTTATCTCTTCAAAAATTGCTCTGACGGGTTATACCGCAGATGTATCCCTCAATGGGAAGTACATGGTGTGCTTAAAGAATGCCACTCTTCCATTTATGGTGGTCATCATGGGTCTTCAAAAAAAATGGCCAAGGTTCTTCAATCCGGCTTTTATTGGCCATCAATGTTTAAAGACTCTAGAGATTTTGTCATGGCATGTGATGCTTGCCAAAGGATGGGACAGATATCAAAGAGGTATGAAATGCCTCAAAAATGGATATTAGAAGTGCGAGTATTTGATGTTTGGGGGATTGATTATCAAGGCACTTTCCCTTCATCAAAGGAAAATCGCTACATTTTAGACGTCTCAGTAGATACCTCAGTTCTACACCTTCCGCCAACCAGCCGCATGTTTGGTACGCGAAAATGATTTATGAGAATTCGTAAGTTTATCGTCAAGTGATAGCTCAAACACTTGTGTCTACCCCCTTGGTCGTCATCTACGCGCCGGTACGGTCGTTTTGACAGTCATCAGAGTTCATTTGGAGTCCGGGTTGAAAACCGCTTCATCTAGAAACCGTTTTAAAATGTCGATTCAGAACGCTCTAGAATATTCTGGATATTTTATTAAATATTCAAATTCTATCTTTTGATAAAATATATCTCGTATCTTTTTAAAAAGGGAAGTATAGATCTACCACAATTCGGTAATAGAAACGTGGAAATCTTCCTTCCGTAGAAGGAAACCTCTAGGGAAATGACGCACCAGGTGCTGCGTCCCTTTGGAGTCTTGCAGCTCCTGATGCGCCCCTTTCCCATCTTGTGTTCTCCGTTTTCGGAATATTTTCGTGATAAGTTTGAGTTATTCCAAAAATCTTCACATTTTCTACTATAAAAGGAGACCTCCGATCTCACTCTTTTAGCACGCGAGTGTTCCGCCATTCTCTTCTCTCTTTGCATTCTAGAATTTGCTCTAAGCTTTCGACATCTACATGCTTGATCAATCAAACACGTAAGCTTAGATCATTCTGAGTACCCGTCACGTTGCATGACCGATCAATTTTACCACTATGCAATCAATCAATCAATTCAATCGGCTTAAATCCTCTAACGAGGGCAGTTTCTACATACATTCGAGTCTAGCAATCAGTTAACGTTAACTTAGTTAATCTTGTTTCATCAAACATGTAAGTTTGAGGGTGTAAATCCCGTATTTTGTTTGTATTATTTATTTTTCTCTCAATTAATGTAAGATTCACGTCAGAAGTAAGTTCAAAACCGATTTCAAAACAAAACCTTTTTAATAGTCATCAGAGGTGAAAAAGAACCACAGTACAACTGCGCCTTCTGGAATGATCGCAGCGCCTGCTGCGCCTCTTCTAGAGGCTGCCCTGCTCCTACTTTTCTTCTTATTTCTCTGGGTCCTGCGATTTTGTATTTTATTCCTTTTCCTTTTTATAGTCTTTCACATAAAACGTTTCGTCTTTAAGTCAAAATTGGGTCTCGGAGATTTGATTTGTTCATATCAAATCTCTTGAATTCATTATTGATACAAGTTATAGTATAATTAATATGTTAAACCACTTCTATTCGAATTATAGGTAAATAATAAATCGTAAATATGCCAAAGAATGTTGACTGCTCGCGATTCTGACTTCACAGTCAGAATTCAACTAAAGAATAGACGCAATGAGCCATGCGCCTATTCCAGAGGACGCAGCTGTTGCTGTGTCTGTTCAGGGTTGACTTTTGTCCCTGAACTTCTAGTCTCGCTTTGGGACGTAGCTTTAATTACGTAATTAACTAACTATTAGTCGTAATATCGCTCCTAATCTGTCTTTTAGTTTTCAAATCTTTTCCTTTTCTTCAAATCTCCGTTTTGAATATATTTCTGACAAGGATCCCGTTATCCGTTGTAATCTTATTTAATCATTATAATTGTATGAGTTTGTTTCTCCTTCATATGTAATTACTTCTAAATCCCCAATTTTGACATAATTGAGTGCTAATTACATGTTCACCTACATAGTCTAATTCAAATGCTAAGATTAAAATTTTGGATGTTGCATTGAATGCATATAGTCGATAACATATCAAATACGAACGATTGCCCTAATCATTAGTAGAGGCCGCTATCGAGGCGGGCGGGATTAGTTGTTTGATTAAAGAGCTTCATAATACGTACCATCACCCCTTACTCCAGATCTCTGTGAACATCCGTGTTCATTGGCATCCACGAGAGTCATTCTTGACATAGAATGCTAAGGGTAACGAGTTCTTAGTTTTCATGTCATTACTTTTTGTCTTGACATGGCATAAAGTATTCGAACGGTTTCAATTTCCCATAAAAATTGGTGTCGACTCCACAAATGCGTATTCTTACGCTTGTCCTCCCAAGCTTGCCCCTCCGTGGTCCCCCCGTGTACCACAGTTTGGCGACTCCGCTGGGGATCATACACTTATGTATTACCCAGGGTGAAACTTGAACAAGGTTAGGGAATAGTTTGTACGAGATAGTTGTCGGTTTTCATTACTCGACCTTCTTAGGTCGTTTTATTCGGCCGTCCTAGGCCCAACCCAACCCATTTCGACCAGTCATCACGTTTGGACGGTCCAAATTCTTATATGGGCCTAAAGATGGATAGCGATTGACGTCAACCATACCGCGGTACATACTCTTGTTGGTATCGAGAGCTTTCACTACTCCAAGAAATGGACTAGGAACCGACCTTTCTCATGTTTGGCGCGGACTTCTCCACAGACTCGGGTTTGATTGCTTGCTATGGAAACCCACCCTTTTAAAATGCACTCAGCATACTGTATAATGTCTGTATAAATGTGTATAACCTATACATGATCACCATTTTGTAATTAAAACCATGACGAACTTTTCAAAAATAAAATCCTTTTAAAATGTTAAAGCATTTTCAAAGGTGGCCTAAAGTAGCGCAAAATGAGTCAAACTTTGCCTAAATATCCAGTCAAACTCATGTTTTCTCCACTTCGAGTCGTCACTCCTACAACCAAACTATGGTTGCTTAGGAAAAACATTTCAAATCTTATCATTTTCAAAACTCACTTAACATAGTGGCACACTCCCACTTCTCAAGTCGATTCCTTTTGAGTAAGTGTGCTAGAATGGTTGATCGTGTTTTGATTTGTCGTCGTTCTATTTCAGTTTTCAAGATTCCGGGAACTAGTCAAGCAAGTGTTCATGTAGTCGAGCCAAACCCGAATGGTAATGATCTGATCCTAACTGCGCTCATCCGTCTCCCAACAAGTCAGGACCAAGCTTATGCTCGCCTCAATGCCATTGAAGGCCGAATTGTTGCCATAGAAACTAGACTTCCTCAAGTAGGCATTACTGATGCTAGTGTGCATGATAACCTTCCACCCTTTGTGGGACAACCAGTAGTCAATACCCCACCAGTTCTTACTAAAGCTGAAAAGCAACTCCAATACCTGGAGGAGCAACTAATGTAACTCAAAGGGGATGACATCTAAAGGGAAAATAATCGTAAATATGAAGCCGTAAGTACTCAGTTGCCAACCAACTTCAACAAGACTAACATCCAAAAGTTTAAGGGGCACGAGAACCCTTTCTATCACATTCATGCCTTCAAAGATTATATGTCTATCAAAGGAATCAAACCCGAGATGTTCCTAAGGTTCTTTCCTTCAATTCATCTCTCGACACCATTCCTAAGCACTGGTTCTGTTATGTAGAACATAAGAAAATTGAAACTTGGGATAATGCCGCAATCGAGTTCGCTAAGCAATACGCAGGCAATGCTGAGATTCAAGTCAATATGCGTACTCTAGAGATTCTTACCCAAAATGAGAAAGACGGTTTCACTGACTTTCTGAGTAGATAGAGGATGACTAGCACACAACTTGTTGAACGTCCAGATGAAGCTACTCTTGTGGAAAAATTCGTGGACAATTTGTGACCCGTTTATGCAAACCAGCTGAGATACCAAAACATAAAGTCTTTCAAAGACTTAATTGTGCTAGGAACAAGAATTGGGGACGACATCAGAAAGGGGCTATTTGTCTTCACGATATTAGCATTTGTTAATAAATAGGACCATCCTAGTCCTCTTTGAATTGCCAAAAACAGAAAAGAAAAACAGAGCACATGTACTTTTTATTAGTTACCTGTTCTACTTTTTACCCTTAACTAGTAGAATAGACTCAAAATACTTTAGGTCGTATCTCTTTAGTGCAGATCACTCGACCTCTTAGAATAAGCCTTCACGAGGGCGTGCATTTACCACCTTTTCCATATCTTGTGGTGTGAAAATTCCTTGATCGTCGTGTCTCTAGGTGACCTCTAGGTTTAAAGACTCCAATTTTCTACCCGATTTGTCAATTCCTATATTTCATATGACTACCAGATAAAGACAAATTGCATACTATGCCAAAAAATTTAATAACCTTACCATGGGTGCTAGAAAACTAGCTCACCCAAGGGTCAAACCAAATTTTTAGTGCAATCGTGCCTAAAACTAGTAAAAAAAAACAATTCAACTACTTCAAATCAAAAGTCTCAAATATTTTCAAAAATTCACGAGAGAAGACAAAAAAATCCAGTCAATCGATACAAATTCAAAGTGTAAAAAAAAAAAAATCTCTCCAGCCAAAAGTTACAAACAAAACAAAATCCCTCAAATAGTCATATTTTCACATATTTCAGACGAATGAATTCGCAGTTACCATGTCTCCATGCCCTTTGGGACGATCCTTTCAATCATTTAGGTGAGTGAGAGAGATATACAGATCTAAGAATTCGCAGTTACCATGTCTCCAGTGTCTTCTAACACCATTAGAACCTTCCACTCAATTCCATTTTTTTCACCCTGGTTTAGCATCTAAGAATTCGAGGAATCTACACTAAGCTTATACGGTCACAAAAGTATTTTTTTTCTATTGTATTAGTTTTGCGTAATCAGTCGAGCTTGTTACTGTAAAGGGGGCAAAACGCATTCAATTTCTCAGGCAAAAAAACAAAAAAACGCGCCTCGCGTAACCCACATGTCGCTCATGCGACACGAAATAAAATCAGCCACTGGCCAGTTAAAATTAATGTTGCTATGGTCTTGCATTTTGACATTTAGATATCCTCATGTCATCAAATAAACTGAATTGTACTTCTTTTAGGAGAGTTGTTTCGGTTTCCTCGCTGGACGAACAACTAGGGATCCGGTTTCTTCTTCCTCTTCAGTATGTGCCAAGGCATTCTGGGGAATGATATCAATCTTGGATTTCCTAATCCTTCTCGGGTTTGCTTTTCGAGACGGAAGTCGACATGACCGCCAAATGAGCACACTTATTCATTTTCTTTCAATTTTTAGGGGAATCATTTCACTCCTCTTTCTTTCCATTTTTTTTCCAAACACTTACTATTCGGTCATTTTCGCGCATTTTAGGGGGTAGCCCTCCTTACTGTCCGGTCATCATTTTTGCTCATTTCTGGGCATTTTCTACGTTTTTTACACTTATAAATTTCTTTTAAAAATTCTTTTTTTGGGGGTAGCCCTCCTTACTATCCAGTCATTTTCGCGCATTTTCGGGCATTTTTTTTATTTTTGCGCCAGTTTAGGCCACCAATGTTCTACATGTACACTATGTGATTTCTATGTGAATTTCGGTAGCATGACGGCAGAAACCGTCTACTACCAAACCTGTTTTTAGACTAACCTACCGGAACAGAGAACACCCAAAAACAAAGGCACTTAAATATATACATCAAACTGGGTCCTCTCGCCCGAGACATAGTCAAAATCCAAATGTACAAAAATAATCCAAAATGTACAAGTCAACGGCAAAACAAAGGACAACTAATCCTCATCGCCATCCAGCTCGGCTACAGTCGCCTCAAGAGCGGCGTTCTCAGCGTCTCTGGCCTCCAGCTCCCTCAACTGTTGAGCCGTCTCCTCCTAGGACTCCGCCAACTCCCGCTCCAGGTCTCTCTGTGAAGAAGTGACTCGTTTCAATCATCTCATTTCAAAATAGATGAAGATACAATAAATATGGAAAGGGAATGAGAAGTTCATACCTGTATGTCGATCCCAGCCACCTGAGAGCGCCTCGATGGCGGTAGTCCGCAACCGGTTGGCCACCCTCCACAATGCCACGTGCTGAGACGATGCCACCTATATTCAAATAAGGGTCAAATCAAATGCATTCCTATGTAATGGAAATAATGAAGATAGCCATAGTTAGAGGCTTATCCTTCTAAGTAGATACTGCCACTTCTCCAAGCCAACGTCGGTTACCGCCTCCGAAATCGTCGTGAAACCGGCCGTATCAGTGTACTCCATCACCTCGGGATAAGTTGGGGGCTTAACGCCTACCACCTCAATCTCCTGCAAAGATCAAATGGCTCTTAAATTGACAATCGATTCGTCACTTCTCAAATCAATTCAAAGAAAAAAAAACAAGAAATGCTTACCACTATCGGCCAGTACGCCAGTCTCCGGTGAACGAACCCGGAATACTCCTCGCCGGGAAGAAGGAGGGCGTCCCCACTTGCGCCAACTAAGTCAGCCTCTCTCTCAGCGTCAGAGGGTTCCCTAAACATCGACCATGGTACCATACAGATCCCATACGCGTCCTCAGCGACAACCGACTCGAGCGACAACCGTTAAGGCGTCACGAGAGCACTGTCGAGTCAATCGCTCGCCCAAGTACCACACAGATCGCATACGCGTCCTCAGCGACAACCGACTCGAGCTCCTAAGACGAAGGACCTCGGCTAAGAAAGCCAGAGCATCCGGGTAGTCGTCCCAAGGTCTAGGAACCCACTAAAAATGAAGAAACAAAGGGCTCATTCCTATGATCAGTTCTAGATAAGGGGTCATTCCTATGATCTGTTCTAGATAAGAGGTCATTCCTATGATCATTTCCAAATAAAATACAGAAAAGCAAGCATCAGAGGTACCTACATGCTCCAACAGCAGGGCATTCACGCCCCTCCGACAAACATCATAGGAATAACGCGGGCTCTTCTTAAGACATACCACCTAGTCCGTCACAACTCGGTACGCTCTCGGCTCTAGCTCTGTCCTTTTGGGCGCGAAGCTCGAAAAGAAGGAGTACACCCACACCTGAAAACGAAATATTCAGTAACAAATATGAAATATTGATCTTTCAATCAATGCAAAATGATTTATTGATCCTTCAAATAAATGCAAAAGAGAGGTTCATACCTCTAACAAAAGCCGAGGACCAACAGTAGCAAGAGAATTCCCCTTCTTCATCAGCTCCAGTCGAACCATGGCCCTCATGTAGCGTGTGAGTACCGCAAAGCCAGGAGTAACCCAGTCCCACCGACGTAGGCTACTCAAGTCAAACAGAAAGGGAAGATGCTTCGTCGATAGCCTCACCCCTTGTCTCCCAATTAAATCGAAGACAAGAACCACCACAACCAGAGGCGAGCCCTCTGCTCATTTGTACAAGGAGAAGGAGGCACCATCTCCCCACTTATCCTAACTCTTGCCAGGGTCCTACCCGCGAAATAGTCCATGAGGTTAGAGCTTGGAACAAACCCAGGAACGCTAGCCGCCCCTGCCGGCAGGTTCCAGCCGATCAACCTCCTCGCCTCCACCGAGTCCGTCCTCATGGCCGTCAACGGCCACTCCAAAGTATCCTCTCCACACGGCAGAGGCAAGATCATGCCGTAATCCTCCAAAGTAACCCCGACCTCTCCGAAAGGCATGTGGAAGGTCGAAGTCGTATCCCAGTACCGGTAAAGAAAGGCCCGAATTAGGCTAAGGTTAGCTCAAATATTCCTCGGCTTGATCATCCTCCAAGCCTTAACCAAATCTCCAAAGGCTGATCGATGATCCATTTTCAAACCCAAGCTCCGTCGATGACCCATTCAATTTTTAAACCTCAAAATGTTGCTACGTGAACTACGTGCTATATGAATTGCGATTAAATTTGCAGAATATGCTCCAACTGGGGGCCCTGTCGCCGTCGGTGGGAGAGCTCATTGTGAAGCAGACAGGATGATATCTACGTCAGAATGCTTCCCGGAAAAAGAAGTCTACAACAGAATGCTAGGTCGAACGAGCACTGATTCGATGGAACACCGGAATCGATAATTTATTCTTCCAGCAGAATGCAAATCTTGTCTTTATTCGAATAACAAGATATAATATTTGGGCCGAAGCAGCAGAAAGCTACAGGCCGACGAGCTCGAACTACGATACAGGTTTGATTCCGTCAGAAATGGATACATAGGCGCCTAAGGATAAGGCTCAACCCCCCTTGTGATGAAAACAACGATGTTGTGAGTCGATGACCAGAATCGCAAAAGTGAATGAGGCATCCAGAACCGTGCTTGAGGTATGTCTCCTTGTCTTATAGGTGGTGAGCTTACATACGCAAGTTTAATGGACTCTAAACGACCCGTGGAATCTCCAGGTCAGTGGACAACATATATTTCGTATATGACCCTTGTCCAAGCCTCAGTCAAAATGGGGGCTCTGTAGATACTCGTATCTGTTGATACATGCATTTATAGAAATCCCGCCAAACACCCGATGATGATAGGACAACATATATTTCGCATATGACCCTATCATTATTTGAGTTCGATTTACGATGTAAAACGAGCATCGTCGACAATTCATATTTTAAATGAAATTTAAAATGAATTTCTGATTAAAAAAGATTCATTTTTAACCCGTTTTAGAAACCGAGTCTTTCTTTATTTTATTGAAATTAAAATAAGCATTTATTTTAACCCGACTTGAAAAATTTGATTTTGATTTACTTGAATGTTATTGTCTCATTTTGGCCTTAAAACGATGTTTAAAACACTAGTTTGCGATGGTCTTTTTAAGATCATTTTGAAAGCAATTTTGGCCCAATTTGCAATCCGATGTCAACCCAACCTCTCTCCTTCCTAGTCACCTATAAAACCCCGCTACCTGCCTTTATTAGCCTTGAATTTCGAGCACAAAGCAGCCCCCAAACCCGCGACACAAGCAACCCCTTCCCCTGCTCCATGCGGCCCAAACCAGCCACCAAAACGACCCCCAAATCGATTCAATTCCACTTACCCATTAACCCTAACCCATATACCCATCTACCTATCCATATTACCTACCTTACCAATCACGTAAACTCCCCATACAAACCCTAGAAGCCACCAAAAACGCAGCTTCAAGTCTCCTACCCGAGATTGCACCTCAACACATTCCAACCATAACAAACACCTCTAAACTCTCTATATAAACCCACCACCACCTTCATTAAAAGGGTTTAAAATTCATCTACATTATATACACACGAAACACTCGAAAAACCTAAGGAAAAAACACTAAAAACAAGCCTAAGTACTCGCGCAAAACATAGCAGCCCCTGCTCTGTTTTCGTGTTCCAGCCGTGACGTCAAAGCCAATTCCTCCCAACTCCGATCACCTATAACCATCATAATTCATTAGTGTATGTTGTTGTGTCGTTTTAATCGTTATAGTTCTCTAATTTATGTTGTTGAGTCGTTGTTAATCGTTATTGTTTTGTTTTCAATATGAATAGGTTTAGTTTTGAATATATCAATCGTATGTTGTCTTAATTTTGTCTCACATGTTTATTTATGTCATATGTCGAGTTTATTGTTATATAAAAGTCATAGATGATCCTAAGTCGTAGTTTAATAGATTTCAATAACGTGTCGTATCAAAATCGAGTCTGTATGTGTTATTTATCAACCCCTAATGTGTATTAATCTTTCTTATGCTACGAGTAAGAGTGCTTTCTTTCTTTCTCTTTTGTTTGTTTATAACTAGATTAGTTTTAAATGAACTTACATGCTAAACAACTTTGACAAAGTTAATTGCATTAAAACCGACATAGAACTGACGTCACATGTTAGGGTTAAATTGCGTGGTTGCATCTCATATGACTCGTTCCAAATAGCCATTCATTTTTTTAGTAGAGACCGTTTAATTACGGGCGGGGTTGGGTGCTTTTTAATGAAAATAAAATTGTCTTCCTAACACGTAACCTCACACGAGTTCAAATCTTTAAATCGGTTTGTAAATTCCATAAAACTTTAGTGGCGACTCCATTCAAATGCTAAGGTTTAAAATGTGTTTTTCAAAGACTTTTAAAACTCGCGTTTTTTACCCTTGCAAGCGATTTCCCGTATCCACACCCTCTCGACCTAGTCTTTTATGATTTATGGCAATCCCCCGTCTTATCTTCCGAGTCCTACAAATATTATGTCTTATTTGTTGATCACTACACTCATTATATATGGCTATATTCCCTAAAACAACAATCCGACACCATCTCTACATTCCTTAAATTTCGTGCATTAGTCAAAAAATATTTCAATAAAACTATTCGACAATTTTACTCCGAAAATGGGGGTGAGTTCACAAAAATGACAAACTATTTCATATTAACGATATTGCCCATCTCACTTCACCACCTCACACACCCGAGCATAATAGCTTCGCTGAACGACGACATCGTCACATTGTAGAAACTGGTCTAGCACTCCTTACCCACGCTCATCTACGATCTTCTCTCTGGCCTCACGCCTTTCAAACCGCTGTTTATCTTATTAATCGACTTCCGACACCAACCCTCCAAAATAACTCTCCATACTTTATTCTGTTTAATAAAGAGCCCAATATTCACAAATTACATATAGCTTTGGTTGTTTCTGTGTTCAATGGTTAAGACCGTACTCCGCTCATAAACGCGAACCATGCTCAATCCAATGTGTCTTTATTGGGTATTCGCAAACACAAAGTGCCTATCTATGTCTAGATCATCTTACCTCTAGGGTCTATACCTCCTGTCATGTTCGGTTTATTGATGACCTATACCCGTCTCCTTCAACTCACCTCACCTCCTACTCCTCCCAACACTACGAATTGGTGCACTCTCACCGTCCCTGTTGTCCCCCCAGTCCCCCCCCTCTGACACACCCTTCTATACCCCCTCCTCAGCCACGACCTCTTCTGCCCACTCCTCCTCAGCCACGATGGGCAATTCCCCGCCCTTGCCACATACAGCCACCCCAACCACTGAACTGCCACCCCCACCTCCACTTCTAATCCTTCCCCGCTACACAATACTTGCCTCACCAATAATATCCGTTGTCCGAATCCAAAATATGACAAACTATCTACGGTTCCAACCACATATGCCACTCCAACTGGCTGTTGTCGATCCGCTTTGGCGTGCTGCTATGCAGACTCAATATGATGCCCTTATGCGTAACTCGACTTGGACTCTCATCCCTCTTGACCAAGCCCAAAATATTATAGGGTGAAAATGGGTTTTCCGTTTGAAATACAATCCCGATGGTAGTCTCAAACTACATAAAGCCCGACTTGTAGCTTAAGGCTTCCACCAAAGACCCGGTCTTGATTAATCCGAAACATTTAGTCCCGTCATCAAGCCCACAACTATCCAACTAATCCTCTGCCTCGCTGTCACACGTAGCTGTCCAATTCGACAAATTGATGTTAATAATGCTTTTCTCCAAGGGACATTAACCGAGTCCGTGTTTATGGTTCAGCCACCTGGATTTGCCAACCCTGACACTCCTGGTTATGTCTGCAAGTTAAGTAAAGCTATTTACGGTGTAAGACAAGCTTCTAGAGCTTGGTATACCGAGCTCAAAAATTACTTACTCTCCTATGGTTTTCAAAAATCAATTTTTGATTCCTCGCTATTTATTTATAATTGTACTAATATTTGTCTATAGATCTTAGTATATGTAGACGATATTATTACTACAGGTCCGAACAATGAAAGTGTTGCAACGTTAATTCATGCCATCTCTCGTCGATTCTAGCTTAAAGACTTTGGTCAATTATCTTATTTTCTTGACATGGAAGTTACTCCCACGGCTTTTGGACTCCATATCAATCAAACGAAATATATATCCGATATTTTCACCCGCTACAACATGATTGATTGCAGTACCTATCTCTGACACGTCCTGACATATCCTCCAATGCTTTCATATCCTCCATTAATCCGTCAAAACGGGTTACCAACTGAAGAAGAAAGTTTTTATCTTGCTATCGTCGTGAGTTTGCAATACCTATCTCTGACACGTCCTGACATAGCCTTCCACGTAAACAAACTTGCGCAATTTCTTAATCACCCTACATCGACTCACTGGATCGCTCTCAAGCGATTACTTCGGTATCTAAATGGCACCCTGCATCATGGTATCCATCTCCGCAAAGACACTCCGTTCAATCTTCATGCCTATTGCGATGCTGACTGGGCCGGTGATAAAGATGACTATATATCTACTGAAACTGAGTTTCGTGCCATAGCTGACATTACTTCTGGGATGTTGTGGTTCAAGTCTCTTTTGTCGGAACTAAAGATCTCCACTCCTACAGCTCCGGTTATAGTTTGTTACAATCTAGGAGCTACAAACTACTCGGCCAACCCCATATTTAACTCCTGTATGAAACATCTTGCTCTTGCTTTTCATTTTGTTCGGGAATAAGTACAGTTTGGAACAATCAGAATTCAACATGTCAATGGTGATGATCAACTTGCCTATACACTCACAAAACCATTGGCTAGACCACGGTTCACATCTATCGCTTCCAAGATTGGACTCACTCTCCGACCGTCCATCTTGAGGGAGCATGTTAAGAACAAAACCGTGCCAATCCCGCCTTCAAAGAACGAGTCAACTGCTGCAACTAACTCGAGTCCTAGCTCGAGTATTCCACCTTAATTCTCTCCTCCTTTCTCTCCTTTTGTTAAGTTAAATGTAAACTACTTACTTCCTGTATTGATTAATGCGAAAACTAGCGCTTGTACGCTCGGATCTAAAAAAATGGTCCCTTGATAAAAAAGCACTATGGAAACGAAAATGGGAAGATTTTGATAAAAATCTGGAGGAAGGCTTAGCGGAAGCCGTTACAAATGGGAATAAGGAACGGTATAACGCCGTTAATAAGGACCTAATAAATTTCTCAAAAGCAGTTGGTATCTACTGGAAACAAAGAGCTAAAATGAAATGGTTAGTTGACGGGGACACGTGCACTAAGTTTTTCTTTAATTGGGTTAAAGGGCGGGCTGGAGCCCACTCTATTTGTGGCATTATGAGAAATGATGGCACATGGAGGTTCGATCTCTTTGAAGTGGGTCATATTTTTTGGGATTTCTTTATTGACTTATATAACTCATCAAGTTGTACTAATAGCAATGAAAGGAATCAAATTTCGTCCGACCTCCTATCCAACATCACAGTTAAAATTAAAGAAGATGATCGGGACTTTTTTAGTAAGCCATATACAGCTAAGGATGTTCGTAGGGCGGTTTTTCAGCTTGGTGGGCTCAAATCTCCGGGACCTGATGGAATTCCTGCTATTTTTTATCAAAAATGTTGGCATATCGTTAAGGGAGATGTGACATGCGCTATTCTCACCATTCTCAATAGTGGCGAGGTTCTAAGAGAACTTAATCGCACATTTATTACTCTTATTTGGAAGTGCGACAATCCGGAATCCGTCAATCATTATAGGCCTCTCAGCCTTTGTAATGTGATTATGAGGATTATCACTAAATGTATTGCTAACAGGCTTAGCCGTGTAATGCGCTATATTATTGGTGACTATCAAAATGCTTTCGTCCCTGGTAAACATATAAGCGACAATATTCTTCTAGCCCATGAAATTATCAAGAAGATCAATTCAAAGAAATCTGGGAAGTGGAGTGAATTCGCCCTAAAAATTGATCTTAACAAGGCCTTTGATCGGATCAGCTGGCCTTTTTTATGTGAATGCCTAAAATCGTTTGGTTTCCCTCCAAAGACTATTAAGCTTATCATGAATTGTGTCTCATCTGTCTCTTATGAGATCCTTCTGAATGGTGTGCCTTCTAAACAGTTCCGCCCCTCGTGTGGTCTTAGACAAGGAGACCCCCTTTCTCCCTTCTTATTTATATTATGCATGGAAGTATTATCCGTTAATCTTTTACAGACTCGAGCATCAAATAATATTAAAGGCATAAAGTTGGGGAGATCTTCACCACCAATTAATCATCTTTTATTCGCTGATGACGCCATTTTCTTCGTCAGAAATTCTACCCATGCCTATCAAAATTTAAACATCTTACTTAATAATTTCTGTCTTGCTTCCGGGGAAATTATTAATAAGGATAAATGCGGGATTCTGTTTAGTCTAAACTCTACTCTCAGGCAAATCTCGAATGGGCTTAAAATTTTTAGCATCCGCAATAATAAAGGAATTGGAAAATATCTTGGAATATCTACCGACTTTGAACACTCTAAGAAAAATATATTTGAGAGCCTTACGGAGAATATAAAAAAGAGGATATCATCATGGAATGGAATTTTTCTCTCATCAGCTAGACGTCTTACTTTGATTTCTTCGGTTCTATCCACCCTCTCAAGCTTCTTCCTATCGGTATTTAAAGTACCGGTAAGTGTGGCAAAGAGAATCAACTCTCTGCTGTGACATTTTTGGTGGGCAGGCTCGCGAAATTCTAAGACTATTCACTGGTGTAGCGCTAATTTCCTAAGCTTTCCGAAATCTAGGGGAGGACTTGGTATTAGAAATATTTCTTGTCTTAACAAGGCGCTTCTGGCTAAACAAGCCTGGAATCTCCTAGACAAGGAAGACTCCTCCCTTTCCTCATCCATCTTTAGAGAAAAGGTCCTACGGAAGGACACTCACTATGATATTAATTCTATAAAAAAGAGCACAAGCTTATCATGGGCTTGCAAAGGCATGTGCTCTGGCCTTGAGCTGATCCTAAATAACGCAGGTTGGAAAATAGGCCGAAATTCCAATATTTCGATATGGAACACAAAATGGGTTCATGCTAACTATCCAATTCAACACACCCAATGTAACACCCGCAAATGTACCCTATTTTTATAGTAAAAATATTATACGGATACTTTTCAGCGAAATTTAGTTTTAGTTTAGAATTAAATTTCCCGTGTCTAGTTTAGAATTTCCGAGTTCGTATTTGGATTTTACGCGAGATTTCGAGTAACTTACGTCTTAAGACGTTATGGGCTTTTCCATGACTTTTTCCACTTACTCCCTCATATACTCCCTCATAGCTAGACCTGGCAAAACTGACCCGACCCGTATAACCCGACCCGATAAGGCTGACCCGAGACCCGAAAGCGACCCGGAATTGCCTGACCCGAGGATGACCCGAAACCCGAATTAACCCGACCCGACCCAGACCCGACCCGAACCTTGACTGACCCGAAAGAGACCCGACCCAAAATAACCCGACCCGAAACCACCGACCTACACACGACCCGATTTGAAATGACCCTAAATGACCCAATTTATTGTGATTAGTGGTGACAATGAGACGAGACGGCCCACGTGCAGCTCAAGCTCGGCTTGGTCCAAGTCGGCCCGTGCCAGTTTGCCTCGACATGGGTTTGACTCGAAAACTAACTTGATCATTTTGACCTGAAAATGGCCTAAATAAATCGGATATGTATCTAAAATAATCCGACCCAAAATTACCCATACCCGAAATGACCCAGACCCGAAGTGACCCAAACCCGAAACTGACCCAAACCCGAAAGCGACCCGACCCGACCCGAAAGATTGAGCAAACCCGAGATGACCCGACCCATATTGACCCGACCCAAACCCGACCCGTTTGACCCATTTGCCAGGTCTACTCATAGCCCTAACTCCCTCACAATTCAATCTTCTTCTTCCTCACCAAGTAACCATCAAACCCTAACCTCCATATTTGCTCAAGTTTTAATATCGTCACTACTCCTTCATTTCTCGCTCAAATTCATTCAAGTTTGTCTAATTCTTTCCCTCTTATCGTCCTCTATCTTAATTGGTAATAAAATTACCGTCTTTCTCGCTTTTCAATTTATCGGTCTTTCTCAAAGGTGAATTATATTCATCTTTTATTGTCTAATTGTAGGTGGTGACCTCCAAGACCCCGACAAAGACTACTTCTTGATAGAAGAGGACATCGACGCGGATTGAAGACGCGAAAAGGTAACGGTGAAGGGTTACTTGATATCATTTACGTGTTTTATGTGTTTTCTATGTTAGTAATCGTATTTAGAATAGGATTAGTAATCATAGGAATTGTATTATTGATGATGGTTATTGTGAGTTGATAATTGTTGATAATTGTTGACGATTGTTGGTAATTGATGATAGTTATAATTGATTATTGAAGATCAAAGTGAAGTGTTGGCATTCTCGGGTGAAGTTGGTCCCAGCCGGCCGACCGGCAGCCGGTCAGCTGACCGGCTGGGGCTACTGCTGTATATTTTTGATGATTTTGGTATTATGTTGTCCCAGCCAGGTAGTCGGCTGCCGGTCCCCCTGACCGGCTGGGACTCCCCTGTATTTTGCCTTGTTTTCATATGATACCTTGGTGCCACCGGGTAGCCGGCGGTCGGTCCTATGGGCCGGCTGGCACCCCCTGAAACTTTTCTTCGTTTCTTTCTTATGTTTTCGTTTATATTAATTCCGATGGTTCGTTTATCGTATAAATTTACATAATGACTTTAAATATTAATGTTTCGAATATATGATATTCCATTCGCTTGTATCGCATGTTTTGTGACGGTTTTTGGTATGTTCCACTTTGAGTCGGTTTGTACACATGTTACGGTTTGAGCACTAATTTCCTATGTGCTTTGTACTCTCATTCCCTTGGCTACCTCCACGTTCGTAAAGCTGGAATGTCGGAACGGGGAGTGTATCCTTACTACTTAATTGCATGTGTTAGTGGGCATATGACGACGTTGTTGGGAGGCGAACACTTTGCGTTGATCGACCCGGCCGTCAAATGTTGTGTACTTGCGAGGTGGTGTCATTGCATGTAGCGTACCGCTTGTTGTGAGGCTTGTGCTCTTTTCCGCCTCTTTCGTGAAGGTTGACCGAATTTGGGGTACTCGGCGTCTATGATTGACCGAGTCTTGGATGCGAAATGTCATCGCTTGTCGAATCGGAAAATGGTTTATTCCGAGAGTCTGGCCAGGTTTAGACTAGGACCGGATATTTATATCGTTGTCCTACCAGGAGGAAATTAGTCTACATATACGAAATGAATTGAATCGTGTATGCGTTCAGGGAAATGTTGTATCCCGTGGATGCCTTTTAATCATACTTGCATGTACACGGTGCTAGTGCGTGTCATTTACCGTGAGAGATGTTGTCAACGTATTGTACGTTTGAATGGATGATTATATGATTGATTACTTGTGATCGTTGGATGACTTGGCATGGTTTGTTTGTCGAGTCTCAATCTTATCAAACTTACGCCGCTAACGGTGAGATGCAAGCCCTAGTGAGTGTATGGTTGCCTAAGAGTGTCATCCCCGAGTCTTTCTATAATATGATGGTTACGGATATGTACTTCATATGCTCTTATCTTTATATATTGAATTGCCTATTTATCCTTCTCGTATTTCACATGTATATTTATATATGCATGCTTCTACTTTTGTACTTCCGTTTATGTACGTTTATTGTGATATGGCTGGGAGAACCCGGAGTTACTCCCCACTGATTGTGGCGTTCATGTTTTTCATGGATGAACAGGTTGCTTGATTGGATGGCTTTTTGCTTGTGGTATTTTGGGTTCGGGTGTGAGCTAGCGGGCGTTAGCCTGGATGAATCACCTCTAGGCGTTGGCCTGGATGAATCACCTCTAGACGTTGCTTAGCTAGTTTGCTAATGACTTTGATGTTGGATAGCATTTTGAGAGACTACGTCTCTTGTAGTATTTTACATTTTGGTTTGTAATTATTGACATTCCTCGTACCTTTCTAATTTCATGTGAAAAGTTTTAAAAACACCGTATTTTCCGCTATATTAATCACATACTTGTATTTTTTATTTCCGCATTCGCGAGGGTTGTCACACTCAAGTTACCCACCCTCTTGGTTTTCCTCTACCTACCATCAAAGTAAAGGATCTTATTACTCCCTCAGGAATATGAGATGAGCGACTGATAAGAAATCTTTTCAGGGAAGAGAGCTCAAAGACTATTCAATCTATTCCTATTTGCGACAGCTCTGAATCGGACTACATTTATTGGCCGTTCACTAGTTCTGGTCATTACTCCGTCAAAACAGGATATGGAATTGCTCTTGAGACCTTACAGGATCATGTTAGCACCGAAAAAGATATTTCAAGAATTGGCGAAAAGGAAAAAGCCTTCTGTAAGAAAATCTTATGGAGATTCCCTGTACCTTACAATTGGAAAATTTTCCTATGGAAGATTATAACATCTACTCTTCCAATAGGCTATGAGTTTCAAAGAAGAAATATTGGTACTGAGTATTTATGTAAATTATGCCAGCATGAGAGTAATATCGAAAGCATTGAGCATTATAAAAAGATATTTTCGTCGAGCGCGTTGCAGGCTGAAGCTTTGGCAGTCAGACAGGTTCTCGATTGGGCTTTGGCAAATCGGTTTCGACATGCGCATATAAAGACAGACTGTCTTCAATTGCTTCTGCAAATTTTCGGCTGCGAAAAAAATCACCACGATATTCATGGAATCGTAGAAGACATTCGTAGTATTAGTGCTTTATTTCATTGCCTAAAGTTTAGTTTTATTCCCCGTTCAATTAATAAGGTCGCGCACTGCTTAGCTAAAGCATGCTATGCACATGTAGTGACTTTTCCTTATACCGTTGCCAAAAAAAAAAATACTTACTTCCTGTAATCTAGTTTTTGTTGAATAACCTTTACGAAGATTAGTTCTAGCTTTATAACTATAAATACATGTAATTATGTATCATCATTTATCAATAACAATCGTAACATATTACCCAAAGTCTTTACATATGAAGATTTAAATAAATGGTTAATAAAATGCACAGCAAATTAATCAAAAAAACTTATGTTTTGAATTTTTGAAGAGAAATGAAAAACAATGTTCCTTATTTTACTTATATTGTTTTGCAAACAAGGGCTCCAAGTTATTGTTCAATATCTCCTACAGTATCATTTTATTTGAAACAAAATGTTTTAATTCAATGAAAAGCTCCAACATATTAGTTATTATCTAGATCTTGTATAACCCAAAAAGGTTATAACAATGACATTCAAAAGTAAGCCGTTGTTGTCTCCCCCGGGAATTCGGGATCCGACAACCGTCTTAGCAGCCTTCAGCTCTGTCCAAAAAGGCGCTTTCGTATCTACAAGAAATATGATGCTCATCATTAATTCTTGTAAACTTTGATGGAAAATACTACCTCCATCTTAAATTTGTCCAAGTCTAAGCGAAGACAACGTGAGCTCAAAAATGGTACATACCTCTGGGAGCTTCTGTCGAAATGCTACATCAAGACGTGCATCCAAGGTATTCTCAATAACTATCTTTCCGTCCTGGGAAGCCATCACTATACCTCCCGAGCTTTACAAGATGAAACAAAAACATCTGCTTCTTAGAAAATTAATGTATTGCTAACATATTCTCGTTTTATTAACAGTATAAAATATTTTGATACAATGACCTTATAGCAAGATCCGATGGGGACAATCGTCTCTGAAATCAGTACATTGTTATAACTATAGTATCAAATCTTTGGTTCCAAGAAACTTTAAGAGATGGAAAGAAGAAGGGTACCAAGAAGGAGCATGACTATCAGCAGCTTTGCGCGGAGGAGGGAGATAGACCTTGTCAATGGTAATTGTTGGTGCATTTCTCTTTGTTTTATCAGCATATTCTCGTTTCGAGTCCTCTAAAGCGGACTCCACCATTTTACGGTCCATCTCCCTACAACGCAGCAACACTGAGGGTTCCTTCAACTGTAACAAACTCTGCAAGTGGAGGAAAAAAAATCATGTCATCACATTTGAACTATGCCGGTCAGTAATGGTCCATTTATTTTAGCTACGAAAAGGGAGACCTGAACAATCAAGGCTTGGAGAAGCTTGCGGTAAGCCTTTTTGTCATCAGCGACACGTAAGAGCTCCTTGAAAGTCTCATCTTTCATGGTATTAACAACATCATCTTGAACTTGGAGATACTTTATACGTGCTGCATTCAACTGCATCGAATACTCTCTGCATTTTCAAAAAAATTCCACATCACACATTACCAAATTAAAAACGGAATTGGTGCGTGTTCAATGAGAATTTGGCTTCTTAATTAAGCAAACTCATCTCAGAATTAAATTAAACTCACATCTTTTTCCGAACATCCACTTGTTTAGCCTTACGCTCAAATTCTTGTCTATGCTTCTTCTTTTCAGCTTCCACTAATTGCAGTTTCTCAATGTTGAATTCCTGTACACCACCTACTATGTCACGGTTCATCGATTCTAGTTCTACGAACCATAACATATTTAACGCCATCACCCTAACTTGTACTTACACTTTTATTTATTACTCCCTAGATTCCATTTATATAATCATCTTTAAGTCTTTAACGTTAATCAACATTAATTCATGATTTCTCATAATATGAAAACATGGAGCATTTGTTTTTATAATTCAAACATGCCAAAATTGATAATGTATAAAAACGAGAAAATTATCTTGAGATAAATGGCGCATTTATGTGTTATTATCTTATAATATAAGAACGATTTTTCTAAAATATACCCTAACGGCACGTGTTAACCACTTGAACGGGAAAGTTTGACAATAAATATGACCCTGGATTCTGAAGGGTGTTTAAACTTTTGGTTTTAAGACTCCTAAACATGTTCCAATAAGGCACATTTTTAGAAAAACGATATAAGAAACTTATATCGACTCAATTTCAAGGTAACATTCATTATTTACAAAGTGGTCTTTTCTTGACATAAGCCCGATTGCGGGATCATTAAACTTTAAGTAATCTTGTCATTCTAATCAAGGTTACATACTTCTTGTCTTCTTTTATCCAATTATTTATCTTTTTAATGATTTAAGTTCAATTTTTTTTTAACATCCATAAGCTAAAAGTATTACTCCCACATTTTATAAAGAGTGTCTATTCATAAACATTTTACTTTCCTTTTCTAAATATGATTAGTGTCATCTATTATTTTTGACTCTACATTTTTTCCCGACTCTGATTTTCATCTATATATTTTCATTTCTCTTAATTTCGAGTAATATTTATAACAGTAAACCTTGCTCAATGCGGACACTATTTGTTTTAAGTTTTAAACGGGTCAATAACTACCAAATGGTGGTAATAAAAATAAAACTTTTAGTATTTTCTAGCCAATAAGCGGAGTAATTTGGTATGTATTTGATCAGTCATAAGTTTAAGATCGACAGTGTCTATTTTAAATGAGAATTTATATATTTATAATATGTTTATCTACATAGAAAGCAAGAGAGAGCGACCTCCTCAGCAGAGACAGAGATTTCATTAGCCTTCTCCTGAGCTTCCTGTTGGATGAACCGTACCATTTGTTGTAATTGCTTCGGTACATCTCCATCGTTCATTTTCAACTCGACTCTATTAAGCGCAAATTTGATAGGTTCTTTTGATTTATCTTATGTGTGATTTTTCTTTTGTTTAGATAAAAAAGGCTTATGTTAGAGACGTTTCCTATTTTTATGCCGACGATTTGTATTCCACCCCTTTGAATATAACTTGTGCTGCCTTTTTTTAGCTTTGCTTTGATTTGGTCATTTTTCAAGTTGCAACCTACGGAGTATTATATAAGTCTATCACCAAGTTTATAAGTAAATTGTTATCTCAGTTTCTCTTATAGTTTTGTTTAATAGAATCAAACGAACCATGGGAGTAGTATTTCAACATAGGAGTTATAAAATAAAATAAAAAAACTTGTACTTTTGTATATAGAGTAAGTAACGAACCAGGTAGTATTCGATACTTGCTAATACTTCGTATGTGTTTCTTTATATATAATTACATCAATTTTAAAAACGAAATAAAGTAGTAAATTATATTATGAATACACAAGTTACTGTAAAAAATCTTAAATTAAGACGACTTTCACACTCGATTTAAATAAAAATAAAATGGAAGAGGTGAGATGAGATGTCTTAAGTTAGTACGATTTTCACTAAGACACCTTCATAAAAATAAAAGGGTTTTTCTATATGGTAACCCCGTGTTTTTCCAAATTTTACGTGATAACCCTACTTTTTAAAGATCACACATGGTAATCCTCAACTTTATTAATATCTATTGGCGTGACCCTTAACTATTTTTTCCGTCAACTTGGCCGTTAAGTATGTGACGTAGCCAATTGAATTATGAGATTTTCTACGAGGTAACCCACTATTTAATAAATTCTACAAGGTAGGCCTTTTTTTTGTTACTAAAGAAACACTTTTAGAAATAATTTCTTAGTTCCTCAATTTATCATTTTTAACACGTTTTTCACTCATTTACTTCAATAAAAAAAATGTCAACTCTCGGTATCATCATCTCTTTAAGGTTTCATTATCGCAATTCTCCAAAATCCGGGTTCGATGATTAACAAATAAATCCACCATCAAGCTTTAAACCCTATGTTTAATGAGTCCCCATTCTTCAATTGTACACAACTTTATTACGCCAATTTGTAGAATAACTGAAGTGAGTCAGTGTTAGTTGTTTGCAAGATTTCAGTTTTGCGTATTAATGGGGTTTCAAAAATAAAAGTTTTTTAATTAAATGAAACCAATGAATCAAATTTGGGATTGATTATTTCAATGCTCGGTATAGCACACTTTCTACTTTAACATTTAGAAAAATTTATTATGAATTTCTTTTAGAACTCTGGTTAATTGAAGGATAATAAAGGTAGATTTGATAATTTTGGGTGTAATTGAGTAAAAATGTGGAAAAAAGATTAATTAAGGAATTATAGTTTTGAGCATGTGTGATTTCTAGAAAAGCTAGGGTTATTTTCTACATTAGAATTTAAAAAATTATAAGGTTACCTTGTAGAAAAACTCAGAAATTAATTGGTCACGTCACATATTTAACGGGCAAATTGACGGAAAAAATAGTTAAGGGTCACGCCAATACATATTAATAGAGTCGAGGGTTACCATGTGTGATCTTTAAAAAGTAGGGTTACCATGTAGAATTTGAAAAAAACACAGGGTAATGTAGTAAAGATGATAGAGTAAGAAAAAGGTGGTAGAAAAGTAAAGAAAAGCAAGCGGATTGTAAAATATCTACGACACTTTTAAAAAAATTGACGTCGTCTTTTAACTTAATACCCAACCCTGCCCACACAATAACAGTCTCTAATAATGATTGGAGTTTGTTGTTTGCAATTGACTTTATTGATAATATGCATAACATGCAACATCCATTGTGTTGAATCCTAACATGTGATTATTTATCTATGTTGGTGAGTTAGACAAGTACAACTAGATGTCAAATTGAGTTTAGATTTTTAGATGTGAAATAGCATACATTTTGTGAATGCCTGAATGAAAAAGGAATTTAAAAAAATGAAATATTTTAAAAGGTTTGAAAATAATTAAAAAGAAAATTGAATTGGAAATGAGAAAGTACCTAATTATGAATATTAAGGCTTATAGGCTAATAATTAGGTGATATGGATAAATAGTTGATTAATACATGGCTACATTTGATCAGAAGAGAAACCAAATGCAGAAACGCATTAAGAGTACGCGCAAGAGACAGTGCACCTCTATGAAGAGGCGCATGAGGTAATGCGTCCACTCTTAGTGTGGTTCCGACTGTGGTAGTCATATCCGAATTGTTATTTATGTCAAATGATTAATAAAAGGCGATTTACTCACAATTAATTAATTACTTAAGTCAGAAAAAATTTGAAGATAAGAAAAATTAAGTGTTGAAGAATTGCCCCTAAACCACTTAATATCGATTATTAAGGATTAAAGAATTGAATTTAATTGATTAAAAGGATTAAAACTGAGGTTGGAAGATTGAAATTGAAATTAAATTGAAAGAAATTTAGTTTAATATGCAATATCAAAATTTTACTTGATTTAGACCTTCTAATATTGATTATTAGACATCTAATATGAAAAATTAATAAAGTAGAGTTTAAACCCACTAATATCGCCTATAGACGATTTAGATTGAATTAGAATCTAATAAAGGTAACTTTGTAAAGATTCAATTTAAAAAATATGATTGAAATAAAGGACCCTCAGATCTAGGGTGATGCTCGGATGAACAATAACCAAGTGCGCAGATCAAGACATAAATTAAATAGAAAGGACGAAAAGGATCAAACGCGCGCATTTAGAAGATGCGCACTATGACGTACCTCATCTCTAACGAGCGCATCTTGTTTTATGTTTATTGTTTGTGTATGTAACATCCGATTACCCAATTAAATATTTAATACCTTATGATTATGAAGTTTAAAAGAACGACTTTGAAGGGTACGATATGAAATGTGTGTAAACAATAATAATAAAAAAAGTAAATACAAGTTTAAGACGGGATTATAACACCCTTTGACTTACATGTGAGAAGCGAGAATTAACTAAGTCGTCTTTAGTGATTACTCCTAACTATGTAAAGAGTGTCTAGGATTAAATTGTTTAAAATTGATTGATTGATGATGAGTTGGTCAAATTGGTCGATCGAATTTTGGACAACGCCTCCCGCGCTCCATTGTGTTGCGGCGGCACTTGGCTAACGGAGCGCTCCTGGGAGTAGGAGGACACGTCATGGGTTTTTAACCGATTTAATAAGATTTGAAACCGATGAAAGGTTCAAACAAGCCAACATTTGAAAGAGTCTCCACCAATTTATTGTGGAAAACTAGAAACCATCCGACTCTTTATAGCATGTCCAATGAGCACAAAGTAAAGATGACATAGATAATAGGATTCGTTCCCTTAGCATTTCAAGTCTAGAATGACTCTTGTAATGTCCGTGAACACGGATGTTCACAGAGATTTCAACTAAGCGGTGAGGGCACGTATTAGGAAGCCCTTTATTTGAACCTGCAATTCTTCCCGCTCATAGAGGCCTCTACTAATGATTGGAGTTGTATTTGTTACATATGACTTTAAAGGTTGTATGAATGAATGAATGCAAATAATGTATTAGTCCTAGCATGTGATAATTAACTAAGTCGGTTTGTTAGACATGTAGTAATTAAATGTTGAAGTTGAAATTAAATTGATTACAAGTGTGATTAAACAAGCATACAAAGACATGTATGTTTTTCTTATAAACCTGACTCAAAAGAAAAAGGAAAATAAAATAAAGAAAAATAAAATAAATAATTGAATTGTCAAAACATATTATAATTACGAATAAATAAGCCTGGAAATAGGTGATAATAAAACTAATAGTCTATTGAATCGGAAAGAAAAGGATTAGTCTTGACAATTGAGAAACAGGCGTAAACATGACGTTTGAAGAGGCGCAGCACTTGGTGCGCAACTTCTAAGGGCCTGTTTTAATTGGCCAGGTCAAACAACTTTTCTGAAATGACAAACGGACTGAAATTCCGCCTTAGAAAAGGCGCATCAGGTACTGCGCCCATTCTACGGGTGTATTTGGGTATGCTTATTACATCCGAACAACTTGTCATGTTTGTTAAATTAGAAATCGATTTTCATTAGTTTTTTTTACAATAAAAGTAAGTAATAAAATAAAAACAAAGAAATGCTATTTTACATGATACCCCTTTCTTTTTGCATATTCTACATGGTGCCCCTCTTTTTCTTAATAAAAAACTAAGACCTCGTATAATTCATAATCATGAATTCAAAACGGTACAAGTCTTTTTTAAAAAGATTGTCTTCTCGAGATCTTCCATTTGAACAAGAAAAAACATTACTTTATGAACTCGTAGCTATGACATATCGCCAGTAAATGTTTATTTGGTAAAAATATTTGACCGACCATAACTCTTGCAACACGTCCATAAAGTAACAATTTTTTTTTCAAATCAAAGATCTCGAGAAGACGATCATTTTGGAAAAAAGAGTCGTCGCGTTCTGAATTCATGATCATGAATTATACACGGTCAAAGTTTTTTTTGAAAAAAAGAGGGTTACTACTTAGAAAAACATAGAGGTAACATGTAGAATATCCCAAGAAATAAATAAATAATAAAAAAGGTGATGTGCCATTAAACCTAGACTTTTAATATCCAGATCTACAATGATAAATCGATTAATATTAATTGTTAATGACTCGGGACAGGTTTTAAATCAGATATGGGGAAACATACTCAGAGGCGCCTTAAAAGGGGCGCACAAATTTGTCCGTCCCTTGTTAGCCTCTTCTGAGTGCTGTGAAAGTTAAAATCGAATAGAACATTATTAAAAAAAATACGATTTTTGGGTTTACAAGACGGACATATATGTAAATAAATGTAAATAATACAATGTAAAATTAAAAAGATGGTTTTTACCCCTCTGACTGACAATTTAGCGTCGCGAGTAGACTAAAGAAGTGCTCTTGAAGTAAGCAAGGATTAGGACAAAGTAACTTAGACTTGAATATAACTCAAGTGTAGTGTTCGAGTTCATCGGTCTACGCAAACGAGGTGGGAGACGTGATAGGAATCAAGCTAACGAGGCCGGTTGATCACCCCTGAAATTGACAAGAGTAGTAACAATTATGGTGTATAATGCAAAGAGAGAGAAAAAATACTGAAGGGACGACACTCACATGCAAAATATGGAGAGAGGACCTCTCTATTTATATCACAAAAGGTCAAGAGTTCCACTCAAACTGTAATATTGAGGACTACCTTCTTAGAAGAGACGCGGCACTGGCTGCGTCACTTAAAACAGGCGCAGTAGTTCATGCGCCTGTATGCGTTATTGCGGATTCCAAGGGAAATAGAATAAACGTTTATCGTATTAGATAGAGATCGATTTCCATATCGAACTCTTAGCATAATAAAATATTGTGGGAAATATCAGTATACTTCCCTTTAAAATTTTCGGATTATAATGAAATTATAACTATATGAATTTCTAGTCATAAATGAAATTGCATAATATAAACAAGAGATTAAGAAATAACCTTTGGTCCTAGTAAAAGGCCTAAGAACAAATACCAAAGTAGGTATTCTCCTAATCGTTACACCCAAGATGGTTCAAGAAATGCCTTCGTCGTGGTAGAACGAATACCCAAAAATTACTTCTAATTTTTGTGTGAATATTGATCATAAATATCAAGATGAATAAGAGAGTTCAAAATCAGAATTTTTCTCCTCTTTTCTTTTTCTGTGTGCCGTGAGATGTAAGAGTGATTAGGGTTTTTATTTTTCTTTTTTTTTTTCTTCTTGTAGCCGTGAGATCCAAGAGCCAAAAAAAAACCTAGTTTCCTAATTTCACTCAACCTCTATTAGGCAGTTAGCATATCATTTAATATGTACATAATATAATATGTATTCTAATTATTACTAGTAATGGACCGTTACATAAACTGAGTAATGCCGGACCAATACACTATAATAATATCGTGTAATACATATCCGCCAACTTAAATATAACAGTTTACATTTAGTTTAGACCAACATTATATACATGGATTAAATATAACATTATATATTCAATTACCATTTAACATTATTTAATCGTTATTAAATAATCGTATCATCATCACATTGACTAACCTTTTAGTCAAATACATCGACTAAGCTTTTAGTCATTTAATAAGGCATCAATATGATTATTTTCTCAAATAATCACATCTCTCAAACACATCCTTTAGGTGTGACTTTTAGGGACCAGTTGATCACCGCCATCTGTATGACAATAACGTCAAACTTATCTAGCAAGCCAAACGTTATTGATAAACGTTAATCAACTGATTATTATACAAAGTATACCCTGTGAACCTACAGAGATTTATTTATGTTATTGCACTAACTGTGGAGGACACTAGCTCCAACA
>JAIUZE010000041.1:0-25387 GCA_022085475.1 Heliosperma pusillum
TCCATGACCCCATGGTGCTGAACCAACCATCGATCGACTACAATCTAGTCACTTCGAGACGTCACCTCAAATGAGTGACTAGGGACAAAACACTAAGTTCATCCTGTTCACTTGAATTGGGTTCAACCTTTCTTTCAACCAATTCAGATAAACAAAGTATTAAAATTTAGTCAAACTAAATAATGGAGTTTTTAATGAAACTCTAACAATGAATGCGATTATCAAATATTTGGAAAAATTGATACGCTATCAATAATTTCATATCTCATAATCTCTAGCAATTCAGGTATATATTTCAATCCCATTGAAATGACATGACTATCATGTTCAGCCTGCAAAATGCATGGCTAATGGATTAGAAATACTTGCATCTTTACCATCAGTATGATGCTATTTTATTGTACGTAATCTCTTTTACAATAAAACTTTCTGAGTAGTACGTGTCTAGGTTTGAATCTAGACTTAGGACTCTAGGCCTAAAGGTAGCTCCCACTGTTTTACCAGTATCATGGGATAGGATATACAACTATAGGAACTACTTCTAGTCCCTCCAATACTGTCGAATCCAAGCTACTTTCATATGCATCATCATATGACGCAATGTACTCCATTTCCGTTTTTAAATCCGCAATGAAAAACTGCCTGGAACACTTTCAGCGGATACATGACATTTATATTTGAAAATGTCACTCCTACTTGGAACCTTTCCAATAGTATTTTCTGTTTGGAACTCTTCCAACAGATAAATCTTCTATAAAACACAGCCAGCTCGTGATTTCAAATCACTTTGATCAGTTTGGAAACTGAAGTCTGTGTAACCCTTACACGCAACTCATTTTAACCTCCAAACACATGGAACATATCTTTTAGTCCTTCGCAAGTACTAAGGATGTTCTTTATGGCTATCAAGTGACTCTCACTTGGATTTGATTGCAAATGATTCGTCATACTCAAAGCATGCGAAATGTCGGATTGAGTATACATCACAGCGTTTATAATTGATCCCGCAGCGGAAGCAAAAGGAATCAATTATCATGTGTTCAACTTCCTTGAACTAGTCAAAGATATTATCAATATAAGAATTTTGACTCAACGCTAATATCCTTTTAGATTTATCTCTATAAATCCAGATATCTAAAAGATGTATTCTACTTCTCCAAAATCTTCCATCATCTAAAATGATCAATATGTCTCCACATATAAGACTGATGAAAACCATATTACTCCCACTAAAATTCATGTATAAACATAATTCCTCGAGATATCGAGAAATATTTTATGACATGATTGACACACTAATTCCAACTCTGTAGTGCTTACTTAAGACATCCTCTTAAGCTTGCAAATTAACTTAGGATAGTTAGGATCTACGAACCCACAGGTGAATATAAAATATACTACCTCTTCTAGAATCGTATTCAAGAAGGTGGTTCTTGAGATCCAGTTGGCATCATACTATTATGATGTGCTGTAATCGCTAAGTATATTCGAATGGATCAAAGAATTAAGGTTGGTGCAAAACTCTTTGCCTACCAAGTTATCTTTGAAAACATTTTAATGTTCATCCATGCAAATTTCGATCTTAAAATCAATTTACATTGAAGAGGTCGTACTTCTTCAAGTAAAATTTACCAGGTCACATACCTGACCATCATGCATGGAGTCCATTACGAATCGTATGACTCTAAGCCATATCAAGAAGTTGGGACTAAAAACAGTCTTTTATAAGTCGCATATTAGAATTCATCACTATAAAGGAGCGATAAAATTCCACCTGACCTCCTAGGTTCCGAAGAAACAACTACTGAACAAGCAATGAGGAAAACTTTTTCCGGACCATATGCTCAGTTTGTGGCTCTTGAAACATTTTCTCCCACTCTGTCTTATCAAGAAATAATCGTATTTTTATTGAAAGACAGTATCACGAGTCACAAACGCTTTGTTCTCGTGGTCAATGTGGGATTATTGAGCACTTGTTTTATTCAAATAACTTATAAATTAGGTACGCTACCTACCCATATCGTATATGGAATGAAATCAGACTGTTTTAAATGTGTTTTAATATGGTGGGAAAAGAAATAGCAGACAAAAATATTAAGATCCCAAGGTTAGTCAATTGGCTCATTTTGACTTGATAAAGACAAAACCATATTGTATAAGGTTCTGTTTCTCTATTCAACAACACCTTATCTAATAATGTGGGTTAGAGAATTTAACTTGTGAAACCATTTCACAATACTTTTGATGAAAATAAAAGTCAATACTTAGATATTAATAGTTACGATTTAGTCGTAAGTCCTTGATCTAATGTTCTAGTGGTTAACTACTTCTCATTGAAGCTCTTTGAACTTTTCAAAGATTTCTCGTAGCACCTCATTAAGTAGAATCAAACATAATATCTACTTAAATCGTCGGTAAATCAAGTGAAGTAATCATTACCATCTCTGGTTGTGTTTGTTATTGGACCACACGTATTCTTGTGTAATGGGGCCAATAATTTACTAGTTCGATTTCCTTTTCAACAAAAGGGCACGAATCATCTTGCCTTGAATACAAGATTCGCACGCACCATAAGATTCAAAATCAGATGGTTTTAGGGATAGTTGTCAATACTAGCCTCTTAATGTGCTACACAATCCAGAATTAAGATTAGATTAGGGTCACCAATTTTGAGCTTTTACAATCTATATGACAAGTAATTACTAGTTTTAGGTCAAGAATATAATTACCTTTGATTGGTATGGGATAACCATTGACCAAGTACAGGCATAAAAAGAAACAACGTTTGTTCTATTCAAAAAAGTGAAACACTTGTGTCGTACACAAAAGTGGATACTATATTCTTTATTTAGAGGTTATGTACATAATAACGTTTATTAAAGTATACCTCTAAATCCAAAACTAGATTGATCACATTATAACTTTTATATGTCTCTATAGAAATAAAACTACAATAGTTATATTTCCCTTGTAGGTCGACATTTAATTATGGTTAGTCGTCGCACGAATCATTATTATATGCATTGAATACATTGATGAAAACCATAATAGGTATCTAATACCCAAAAATTGCATTTAGCAAAATAAATGTCGATCATATAGATTTTATGGGTGAAAAATTACACCCTATTTCTAACTCTTTAGAAAACTTTGGGAAGATTCTTTTCTTGTGTCCTACACTGTAAAATAGAATCGTCAAAAGTTGGGTTCGACACCTTGCTTGGGTTTTGACTTTACTATTCAAAATAGTCTTGCCTTTATCCCTTGCCTTGTGTCAAAGTCGAGCCAACCTACTCTTGAACCTCGTCTTAACAATTAAGAATATAAACATCATTCTTAGTGCTCCCACTCACTTTCATGAATCTCTACTTAGACAAGTATATTGGAATTATTGTGAAGACTATTCTTCATTTCATTCATGGTTTTACCTTCAAAAGGATAAACTTTTCATGAAGTGATTACGGTATTTGGTTTGTTCACGATTTCAAATAAATCGATTAACCTAGTCATCCCAACTGTTTTGGCCTCTTTTGAGGTAAGCCTCGATAAGGAGCATTATGACGACATACCAAAATACAAACATTTTCTTTGGAGCAAAAATTTGATGTACCATTGTTTATAAGAAGGCGTCACAAAATATTCAAAAACGCTTTTGACTAAGTGTGACTTATTCATTTACTCTTCATAAGAGACATTTGCAATGGTGAATATGAGGATCAAAAGATACAATTCATTTTGTCTTTAGCTACGGTGGTATAAACGGAGATTGCAATAAAAATGCTACCGTATAAAATAATGGAAACCTTTTCCACGATTGAACGGATTTATAAGTTCATAGAAGAAAAATAATTGTCATTGCGCGAATAAAAATAAATATCAACGGAAAATAAACATTCATTGCTTATATATATTCACTTGTAAAAACAATTTTAAACAAGTCACTCATATAATGACCCCTCACGAAATTATATAAGTGATTCCAAGACCCATCTTTAGACAAAAATAGTCATCGCATGCTACCTTTATCTAAAAATGGTAAGTCAATACTTGACTAATTCTACACTTAGAACTCTTGGTTGACGGATTTCGACTAAATCCATCTCCTAGTCCCAAGATAACGCTTATCTCGTTGAGTCCAATCCAATTTTGGCTTGTGATCGCATCACCCTACTTACCCGAGGTAAAAAGGGACCCACGAGCGTGGTAGCCCTAATGAACACGGGGTTCATAGGTGTTACTAATTGGTAAGGCTAAATCTCAATTTTTTAAGTTATGTGAGAGGTCTTGTCAATTTTGTTATTAATTCCCTATAAGCGAACTAAGTCGGTGAATTGTGAATAACGTTGAATTGACAATAACGGTAAATAAAATGCATGTGTGACGATTTTGGCATGAGCGAAAATAAAGCAAGCAATCAAGCAACAATAAAATCCTAGTATGGCCACCTAGCTAATCAAAATTAACTAGATAGTTACAAATTCGGAAACCAACTCCTTGGTCCCTTGCCTCTTCACTTGGAACACCTTCCAAAATGGCACCGTCTCGAGGGAGTCACCGGTCTTCATAAAAATAATTACAAATATACAAATATACAAATTCCTATTATACATTTATTCTATAAAATAAAATTATTAAATTATACAAACCGGCGATACGAGATCGCAATAAAATTACAACCAAACCGTTATTCCCTTACATTACGGGTAATAACGATAAAAATAACTAGGCCATACTAGGTACAAAATTTGCATAAATTATTAAATAAATGACATTCATTCATTCAACCATAAATAAAATAAATTGCTGCAAAATTCATGCCAAAATCGTCCTAAGTTCAATTCATGCTCATTGTAGCTCGATTTCTTCCGGGATTCATTGATTTTTAACCATTAAAAATCAATATCAACATTTAAATCGCATTTAAATTCAAACTAATTAACTAACCTGTTTTAGAACTCAAAATTAGTCACTACTAATTTTGTTGGTCATTAATTAAATCGATTTGATTTCATTTGCTAAATATTATGGTTTAATCATAACGGTTATGAAATAAAACCAAAATAAAATATAAACATCATAAAATTTGAAACCAAAAATTTTGTACATTCTGGAACAATTCCAGGAACTATAAAAATAAAAAACATTTGCTCAAAAAATTTAAATTAATTTTATGAACAAATAGCTTTGTATTTAATGGTTTTATCAAATAAAAACATTAGATATAGTAAAACAGTGAAACAAATTATGAAATTTCACCAAGAGTATCAACATCAGAATGTAAAATGTAAAAAAAATTTTCAAGACCAGAAATGGACGTTTCAATTTTATGAACATTATAATCTCATATTATCGACTTTTATCGTATAAAAATCAATGAACATGCAATACATAAGTAAAAGTCACGAAATTTTACATACAATATGTAAGAAATGCATGTGAGATCATATTAAAATTTCATGGCCAGAATCAACATGCAACTATTTTTAGTTAACTTTTAACTCATAAAATGCATGTTAACTCGGTTTAAACGCCAAAAATCAAAATAAATAGCAAATTAATCCCTAAAATCACGAAATTTGACCACAAACATTTTGAGGTCAGTAGGTATACATGCACCAAAATTTTCGTCAGAATCGTATTTTAACTCAAAATCTTTGATTTATTAGTTATCTTATAACTTTAATAAAAATGTCCAAAATGAACATGCATGCTACAAGCTAGCTCTGATACCAATTGAAAGTCCATAGACCTTAATTAGACTCCTCTAATTATTTACTAAATTACTTATTAATTTAGTTTATAATGATCTATGCAACATGCAAGCAAATATAAAGACATTTATATAAGAGAAGAAATTTCCTCACATTGATATGGAAAATATAAGGGCACAACAAGAACTCCTTCTTGTTGTTCTTGAGCTATAAATATGGATGAACACAAACTATCTCCAAAGTAGAAGATCTCCTCTAAGTTGCACCAAGATTAACCCAAATAATCTACTCTTATTATTAACTAGATAATAAGATAGATATTATACTACTAATACTAGACTATATTACTACACTAGTAATACTTAGTAAATATTAGTATTTGAGAGTTTTAGAGAGAAGATGAGTTTTGAGAGATGTATGATCAAATAAGCAAGAATGAAGTAGTAAAGGAATGAACAACAATTGTTCTCCTTTTATAGCCATGAGGGCCGGATATCAACACCACAAAATGGTGATTTTTTCTTCTTATTTTATTGCCATGCAAAGTGGTAATGTGTTGTAGTGAATAAAATGATTTCATGTTTACTATTCATGTCATAAGCATATGTTGCTTGTGAGTGTGAATAAGAACAACAATCATCACCAACAACTACACATCAACCGGCCATGTGAGCCTCAAATTGATCCATTTTGATTTTTGATATTTGTCTCACAAATACTTATTGATCATATGGTTAATTATCTTGTATAATTAAGTGTTAATTTGATCATATAACAATTATATGACTCAATTAAATAAATAATATGTACTTAACATTTTAAGTAATATTTTACCATTATATCAATATATAATGGGTCCCACAATGCTTAGTTAATTTATTTTACAACTCCTTGTAAATATAATTAACTAATTACCTCTATCTCAAAACCTCAACTAATTTAGTAATTTAACGATTAATTACTAAGTTAAATCTTATTTAATCGTATTAAAATAAGATATAAATTAATTAGTCAATTATCGCATAATTGAAAAATAAGCTTAATCGAATTTGAGTTCTTAACTCAATTTCTAACAATTAACTCTCGTACATATCGAATATATGTAATGTACTAATTAACTGTATCGTATACAAATAATTAGTTACTATTTGGATTTCATCCTTTAGGTGTGACCGAAAGGGATCAGTTGATCACCGCCGTCAAACGACAATAACGTCAAACTCTAGTTAGCCAACCGTTATTGATTTACGTTAATCAACTGACTAATCATATATATAGTCAATAATTATCCCAATTATATTCCATAATAAGATTTATTATGTGGCGCACTATTGTGGAGGACACCTACTCCAACAAGTTTTACCAATGGTCCAGCACAAGTCTATCTAAAACAGCATTCAAATGACAAATCCAGCACGAGTCCAACATGGTATTTTCAAAGTTCAGTCCAGTTGTGGCTCCCTTATTGCATTAGGTCAAGTAGCGGCATGAATAAGGAGGTACATGTGATCACAAGTGGTCCTTATTAAGTCCCAAGAAACCAAACAAGCCAAGGAGAAGACAAGATTAGAACTTAGCCATTTCAAGAAAACAAACAAGACTGCTTTTCTGCTTTTTATATTTCAATCTGTATTGCGTTTTTGTTTGTCCTTTGTAGCTGTCGAGCTCATTCTCATTATGTGACTTTCGGGTAGTTGCTGAGAGTCTTTTAGGGCCCTTAGATGATACTCACATCCAAGGGTCATAATCCTTTTTTAATGCCTATATAACAGACCTACTGTCATTGTAAGCAAACCAGATTATTTGAATGAATGGAAAACAAACCTTGGGAAACACTTATCAACCTTCAAACTTGTGCATTAGACTGTAGTTTGAGCCAAGCCTAGTTACTGTTGGAGTAAGTGTCCTCCACAATTGTGCATTTATATAATAAATCTCATTTGGAATATACGTGGCATGATTAGTATATTTTGATACTCCACGTCAGTTGATTAACGTAAATCATTAACGGTTGGCTGACTAGAGTTTGACGTTATTGTCGTATGACGGCGGTAATCAACTGATCCCTTTAGGTCACACCTATAGGATGAGACCCAAATAGAATACTAATTATTTGTATACGATACAGTCTAATTAGAGCATTACATATATTCGATATGTACGAGAGTTAATTGTTAGAAATTGAGTTAAGAACTCAAATTCGATTAAGTTTATTTTTCAATCATGCGATAATTGACTAATAAATTTATATCTTATTTTAATACGATTAAATAAGATTTAACTTAGTAATTAATCGTTGAATTACTAAATTAGTTGAGGTTTTGAGATAGAGGTAATTAGTTAATTATATTTACAAAGAGTTGTAAAATAAATTAACTAAGCATTGTGGGACCCATTATATATTGATATAATGGTAAAATATTACTTAAAATGTTAATTACATATTATTCATTTATTTGTGTCGTATAATTGTTATATGATCAAACTAACACTTAATTATACAAGATAATTAAGCATATGATTAATAAGTATTTGTGGGACAAATATCAAAAATCAAAATGGATCAAAATAGCCTTCACATTGCCGGTTATGACATAGTGGATGGTGATGATGGTTGCTCTTATTCATACTCACAAGCAACATGTGCTTATGACATGAATAGTAAACCTAAAATCATTTTATTCACTACAACACATTACCACTTTGCATGGCAATAAAATAAGGAAGAAAATCACCTCTTTTGGTGAGTAACATGACCGGCCAAAGTGACTCAAATAGAGCACTTTGGTTGTTTCATTACTTCACTTCTTGTTTTTCAATTGTTTTGAAACATCTCTCTAAAATACTCAACTTCTCTCTAAACTCTCATATATACTAATATTCTCTACATATTACTAGGGTAGTAATACAATAATATTAGTAGTATTTATCTTACTTATTATCTAGTTAATAATAAGGTAAGATTATTTGGGTATAATCTTGGGTGCAACAAGAAGGAGACCTTCTACTTTGGAGGTTATTTTTGGAGGATCATCCACTTAATTTCATGCTCAAGAACAATAAGAAGGAGTTCTTATTGTGCCCATATTGAACCGAAAAATCCCAATGTAAGGATGTTTTGGTCTTATCTTTTCTTTTATGCTTTTATATTTGCATGCATGATAACTAGATCCTAAATCATTAACTTAATGTAATTTAATGAATTAATTAGAGGAGTCTAATTAAAGGTCTAGGACTTTCAGTTACCATTCTGTGTTTAAGCTGTGAGTGGTAGATTGAAGTCTGTTTGGCATCCCTGAGTAACTATGTGCTAAGCTGTGAGTTGTTTTAGTGGTGTTGTTCAAGTCTAAGTCTTTAATCTTCTGTGGATTTGAGGCCTAAATTTGTCAAGTTATGAAGTTGTCTTCATGTGTTAAGCTGTGGGAGTCAATTGAATAATTATATCCTTGTTCAGTTTGAGTTATAGAGTTCAGTCTCAGTTAGGGTTCATTTTTTAATGTTTGAGTTACTTTTTGTGTTTAAATTAGTAAATTAATCTCTTTCTAAAATCTTGAAACTTTACTCAGTAGTCTATAACACTCTCAAATTGATTGTCAAAAAATTTCATAAATTAAGTCCATTTGCTATTTTTAACTCAGTGCAAACTCTGGTTGCATTCATGCATACCCTAAGGGTTTACACTATAAGTAACCACTTTACTCGATCAATTAAAAAAACTTTGGGAAAACCCAAATTACCCAGAACCCCTCACTCGATCGACTGCCACCTTACTCGACCGAGTAGCCCTCCACTCAACCGAGTACACTTCTACTCGATCGAGTGCCAAACACCAAGCACGACCAAAACACCCATTATCAGCCACTCGAACGAAAACCAACAACCGCTATCAAGTTTCACCCCACTCGGTAGAGTACACTCTAAACTCGACCGAGTACCACTCCAAAGATACCAGTATTACAATACAAGACATGTATGCGTGAAACATCTAGATCCATCATTAAACATGATGTTCCAATGATAAACATGAGTCAATACATAATACATAAGCATTAGACAAAGTTTAAGAAGCATAATCAATAAGAAACAAAAATCCTATCTAGGAACGCCCGCGGATCTGGCAATTACATAACAAGTTTGGAATCGGTCTAAAAAATAGTCCACTTTAAACAGTCATAACTAGAGTTCTAAACATGGCAATGTTGTAATTCAAAATGGAGGTGATAGTGTATCCTCTTAAGGTTCCAAAGGTAGGTCACACGCCCAAACAAAGCAAGAAACGAGGGAGATATGGCCATTTTACGAATGTCTGACAGTGTTGAGAACTTTCAGTGGTTTACTCGATCGAGTGAAGGGATCACTCGGTCAAGTTGGACTCTACTCGGTCGAGAAGTCACCTACTCGGTCGGGTAATATGGGTCAGGGATATTTTTCACAAGGTCACATGGTCGAGTTACCATGGTACACGATCGAGTGGCCTTTAAAAGAGGTTGAGCACACATGTGCACTCGGTCGAGTAGGGCCTTACTCGATTGAGTAGCTCCTCTACTCGACCAAGTGACGGGCGTACATCAAGTTACACGCACCAACAACACACAACTCAAGGCACAAAGGCGAGTTCGACTTCAATCCGTCTCAAACAACATCAAAACCAACATGTGAACTATACCCCATCCAAGGCAAACATCAAGGATGATAAACAAATATGTATTGATGATTTTAACATAATATTTGATAGATTATCAAAATTAAACCGACGATAAAACACCCAATAACATATGAGTCACATACAAACCCATTCAACATACAGTCATCATATTCATAAGATGAAAACACATAAAAGATGTATCTTTCTTATGTGAATCTACTTTTAAGACAAATAACTAGGCAAATAAAGTAATGTCGAGTAATATGTCTACATTACCTTTATAGCACTACAAATAATTAATCTTCAAGCTAGCCAACGAAACCAATATCCTTGTTTTAAATCTTCAAAATTTATCTTTTTAACAACATTTAACAACATAAGAAGAAGATGAGAAAATTTTGAAAAATGGATTTAAAAAAAAATTCAAAGATCAATACTTTTCTTACCTAGAAATAAAGTGGGACGAAAGAGGATTCTAGAACAACAAACGAATCTAAATTTGGTTAAGAATTGAAGGTTTCATGAGAGTTTTAATTAGGAGATTTAAAATGAGTTTTAATGGAGGAAATCTCATCTTTCTAATGAAGAAGATGAAGGAATGATGTTGAAAAATGAAGGTGAAACCCTTATGGATGGAGCCTTAAGTTACCTAAAAGAATGTTCATAGGTTTGCTTAGGCACAATAACAATAGCACTAGGTTTGAGACTCGGTCTTGCATTCAAATAACAAATACTACGACTTTATAAGAAATTTCCGGACTATAATAAAACCAAATCAATTTTAGAATACTAAAGCACGATTTTGAAAGTATAAAATCAAATAAATAATATGCCAACAAAAATTGAGTATTATTAAATTATTGATTTTAATAAATTAACCTTGAAGATAAAATCATGGGTATTACAATAGACATTGGTGTCTACACTCCTTCTCGGAACATCTTAAGTGGTCGTTTCCATCTATGGTCATCCTTTGCCATGGCGTATATCTCCACGACCATTTGTCATGCCATTATCATGACTATTGTTTACTCAATCGTAAACGTATTTTCTTTAGAAAATTTAACTGTTTGAATACTCGATTCTTCATTGTTTGGGTATATTAAAAACTATTTACTAAGTTTAGGGGTATCGGTGGATATTTGTAAATATAAGAAATGGATACTATGTAAAATTCAAAAAAATATAAGGGTACAACCCAAACATATTTTACTTCAAAATTATATAGTAAATACGTTAACATATTTGTCTATTTTGTATAACATATGTTGTCTAGACCCAACAAGTCAACCCGACATGGGATGGGGTTTGACCTGTTATTTTCGGGTCATTTTAGGCTCGGATGTCTTTTAGATTTGTGTTGAAAAAGCATATTATTACGGGTTATTTTCATATCAGTTTTTGACAGATTTATAATAATATAAATCCCTTTTCAATGGTCGAGCCCTAGCAACTTATCTGTCTGGAAGGAGTGAGACGCAGGGGCGAACCCAGTTGGTAGCAAGGGGTAGCGACGAAAAAAAAATCAATTTGTGTGCGGCGGTTCGCTACCCCAAACCCGATGGTAACTCAACGTAAGTCATAAGCTAAGCATCATATTGAAGTGGCTTAGTGGTAAAATATGTGATATGCCAATCAGTAGTCGTTCCTGGTAGAGTCATAATCCTGTTAATTTTTTCCATTTCATCTCCAATTTTTCTGATTGGTTATTTTCATTAAAGTGTAATTTTTTTTTATTATAATGGTTTGCTAAGGTGTATGAACTTTCTTTCTATTTTGCCAAATAATTATCTTTGTTATAATGGTTACGTTATTCTAAATTGTGTAAAATGAAAATAGTTGTTGAAACACAATGTGAAAATCTTAAGCTATTACGAAGCAATGGTTACGTGTTTTCCGTATCACAAAGCTATATAATCAAAAAAAAAATAAAGTTCTAAGTTGTGAATATATAAAATTAGAATATTATGTTAGTATCGACCGTTAATTTGATTGTTGATCGTGCATTTGTATTTGATTTTTTTATTTATATGTTCGACATAATTTTTTTCCTTGACTTCCATTGACTGAAATTTTTTAAGTTTAATATTTTCGCTACCCCAAAATTTTAGTCCTAGGTTCGCCCTTGGTGAGACAACCATAGAATTAGAGGTGGTGATGAAAGTGAACCCATTTGGACTGTTGGTCTGTTCATACCAGGAGGAGATCCTCAGGCCTCAGCACATGATTTTTACAGGACACAACTTGAGGATCATAGCAGCCATTTGTGAATCTAGAATGTTGTGCACTTGGGATATTTGTTAGTTGCATTTTGTTAGTCCTATGGGTAATGGCATTGATAAGAATCCTATATTAGGATGAAGTTAACCGTAAGTGAGCAAAAGGTAAGGAATGAGGCTACTGGTGATGAGGTAATTGACGAGTACAGTAAAAAGGAGAGATGTAGCGGTGTTCAACAGTTGCATCGACATCATTGCACGGAGGCATGCCAATTGCTGGAACCATTTTGCTTTTGCCGGTGATAGAGCTTATATTGAGTGATATATCGCGAATCACACATGACGACATGCGGCTTATTACACTAGCGATGAACATGAGGTAAGAATTGCATAAGATATGATGCTCTATTGTATATGCTTTCTAAACCTGCGTACTGATTAATAGGGATTATTCGAGGCGTTCATATTCATAGTTAAATAAAAGTAACATTCTTGGATCCATCTATCAAATACAAAAGTTTGGCCTGAACACCTAAACAATGAACTAAAATGAAATAGAGAATTGGTAGAACTAAACGAAGAGAATGAGGTGCGTCCACCAAGCGTAGAGATTTCTGGGTGTAACCCTCACATTTCCGAGATGTAGCTTTTAAGCACTGGCTGTTACTCTCTCTGGATTCTATATACATGTTTGCGAAATCCACACCAGAATCAAGTACCAATGAAAACAACAGCAGATAAGGCTTCCAATCATCGACTCAATTTGAACTGAAATACAAGATTGTTGATCAAAATGACATTCCATTTCAAAGAGGAATACTGTTCGGAAACAAGTGATACACAGCGCTAGCTCTTATACGCAGTAATATTTAACACATTTTTTCGTCTAAATTTGCATAATTGGCACACGTCCAGCTCTCATCGATTAAAAGCTAATGTGAGAATGTTTCACGGGAGTCTAATTGCAGAACTTATTACAATTCAAACTGACATATTAATCATCGTCACCCTGGAGTAAACCATCGCAAATAAAAATCATAATTACCAGACACCTATATAGAAGATGAGAATGTAAAAGCTAGGAGCGAGACATCATACCTTATGACTCGAGAGAGCTCAAGTTCTGACAAAAGCAATTCCTCAAGTGGTTTTGGGTTTGAATCAAACATGCCGGCACTGTAGAATTAAGACATCATACCTTATTGTTAGTATATTCTCTTAGGGTCAAAAGGAAGCGTCATGGATGTGTGAGCAGCTTTTATAATAATCGACGTCAATCTTCATCATCCTAAAATGCTACTCATAATTTCAGCAGGGACCAAGAAAATTTTCTTTAGTGTCCTATGAGTAAACTAGCTTTTTATTATATACAAATATACACCCTCAGCCTCAATAATTTGTTTAAAATACCTCTTAGAATAAAAAAGGTTAACAAATGATTGGGATGAAGGGAGTATTTGATTTGTTTAGCACAAAAATTGGCAAGAAACTCACAAAAGTTTAGTATTAAAGATTTCCCAGGTTACCCCAAAACTAAACATGAGTCCTCATTGAAGACGCAAGTGGCAACAGTTCTACACACAGCGAGATCTCATAGGAAAATGCCATTGAAATAATATTAAAAAAACTAGACAAACCTGTAGTCCAAAGACAACTGCCTATGGTGCAAAGAAAAATCACTGCCAACATAAGATGCAATCAAACTACCAGCATCTGGATGAGGCCAACTTCTCGTCGTTGGAAATCGCAAGATGAACGTCCCTGGGTCAGAATTTCCCAGTGGACCCTGCAGAGCGTATTCCACTTCCTCCTTAGTAATAAAGCCTTCAATCCATTTCGATGAGGTAGAAGCCCACAACAAATTGATCTCGTGCTTTGATATAGTATAAGCTACTGGATATAACCAGCACCACATTCTATCGAAGTCATCCTTGGTCAAATAGTCTCTTCCTCCTGAAGATCTCCTCAGAAAGTTGAAATCCTACTATATGAAATATACTAATCTGAAATATTTGGACTTCATAAGAGTGACGACAACAAGAAAGTTGAATGGTAGTGACTGATTTCTATTTCACAAAGGAAGGGATGCTGAGAGATTAGGGATTCCTTCTGTTACATTACATCATAGTAGGACTTCCACTTGCAACCTTCCCCCCTCGGCTTGTCTCAATGACTTGGGAGGCCTATCTAGAGTTTAAAATATTGGCCCTCAAAATAGTTTAGAATAGTCAGGTAAGTCAACTAAAAAAGTATGTGGAGGATATGAAGCAAGAAAATGTGTGACAACCTTCAGAACTGACTGTACTACCTCCATTTTTTTCACTTAAGTCCATTGGGGTTTGGCACAAATCTTTACGTGAGGACAAAGAGATGACCAATTTCATAGCAAGCGGGTAGGGTGAATAACATTAACCCAGTGTCTCTAGGGTTCCTGTAAATAGAGGGGTAAAGGGGAGTTGGATGTTGATAGCCTTATCACTATAACATATGGAGACTGTTTCTGGATTAAGCAAAATGAAAACGGCGTCGATAATTGCATCAAATGGATGTTAATTCATAATGAAAGGAAGTGCAACCTCTTTATTGAGAAAATGGTCTTCTTGCGATACTTTGGCTGCTTTGGGTTAATCCCCCTTATACTAAAAGATTAAGCCTCCTTGAAATTTTCCCTCCAAAATGCTAGATCTAAATAAGGATATTATACTATTGGTAATAAATGCCTATTATACATGAATTCATACAAATTGATTACAAACCATTATATATAGTTATAAACACTCTACACTATTATTATTAGTTTCGTGATAAAAAAAACTTACGGTAAATATAATTTGAGAAAAAATCATAAAAATAATATAATTCGTTACAAAAAAAAAACTAAAATACACATTTCATAACATAGTCAACTCTCTTTTTACTTTCTTGATTTAAATTTCTTCTTCTCGAATCAATATACAACGATGAAAAATGCGAAAAATCAGTTGAATATTTATAAATAATATACAACCTAAAGTTGTATCCTACAAGCTAAACCACGCATTCTCTAATATTACCATCTAAAAAACCGCGCATTTGCGCGGGATTTATACTAGTTAATAGAGTAAAAGCTAAAGAGATCTCCAAAAAAAAAAAAAAAAAAAAGACCACTTCAAAAATCTGAGGGTTCATGGTAAATTCGTAACCATTAATTCTTTATTAGATGAGCCATAAGCAGCCAATGAGTCCATCTGAGTTGAGCATGCAGATTGAAGAACCACCACACATCACAAATATATGCTTACATTCTAGGACATGTAAATTGTACTAAACGGAAATCTAAGCTTTAGACAAAATTATTTTATTGTTTTAAAAAGCAACTAGAGAAGGCAATATTGCAGGAATTGTCTAAAAAAGCCACTAAAAATGGATGATTGCATCGTAAAAGTAGGATTTAATGAAAAAAGTAGTAGACACCAATAGCTAGGTGAAAACATATACCTTCATGCCCTTGCCATTATTTAGAGGCAATAGAAGCTCAGCTGGACAAAGAGATTAGACAATGAAACAGCTTACATATGCAGAGAATTCGGATTACCTGCTGAGTGAGAGCTCTTGTGCTACAGCAAGCAATCCTCATGAATTGCTCTTCTATCACAAAAACAACATCATCCCAGTGAATTTTCTGACTGCCTCGCGAAATCAAATTCCAAACTTTTTCGCCTTCCTCTAAAAGTCCTTTTACTATGGTAATTTGGTGCCTGCAATTAAAAAAACATGTTCTCTGGGGTAAAAGTAACATCAATGTAGCCTTTTGAGCCGCAAGTGATCTTTTCAGAAGAAGATGGTTTAGTGATTATCAAAATTGCCCATCTTTATTTTCCGCAATTGACTTTGGTGGTGAAACTATGTTGACTGTGACCAATAGTTTTTCACAAGTTACACTAGTTAAAACTGCGGTGTCTGGGATTACATAAAGATGTTCTTTAAGATAAAAGTATGTCAATAAAACCTCTTGCACTGAAAGTGATCTACTCAAAAGATGATGGCTTATTAACTATGATACGACTGCCCATTTTTATTGTCCGCAATTGACTTTGGTGGTCAAACTATGCCGACAATGACCAATATTTTTTCACTACTCACACCAGAACTGTTTAATTTTGATGGAATGAAAATAGTTCTTGTAAATCAAACATAATAAGTTTCAGTCTTTCAGATTGTATATCTATATATATTTGATGAAATTAATCGTCAAAATTGACATTCGTTACCATCAAAGTGAAATGGAGATTACAAATATAAGATTATAGTAATAATAAATACAGAAATACCTGTGATGGGTGCATCCAGAAAAGAATGCAACCTTCTCTGCCATGTCTGCAATATCTGCTTCAGAAAAAGCTACAGAAATCTCGTTGAGCATAGCTGACCTCTCAGAGAAGCTTCCAAGGCAATATCTGAAAATTGTCAAATCTGAAAGTAGTTCTATGTTGCAGGGCGTGTTTTTCAACTCTGAAGTTTTTGCTCCAGCACTTTCCGAGTCTGACCCAGAATCATCTATACTTCCATAGTTTTCCTGTATACTCCCCAGGCTTGTTCCGAAGGCATTTGTAACCTTATATGTTCATAACTAAAGAGTTAGCTATAGTCGCAACAATTAAAAGGTAGAGATACTCTACAAGAAAAAAGACTAGATAGAAGGTTCCCATTAAGCTTGCAAATTATCACAAGACCGGTACTATAATTCCATCAGATTCTGGAAATCATACATATCTTAATGTGTACGTTCTGGACAATTCTTTCACTTTACAACAGAATAAAAGAAGGGATCGAGAAGCCAAGAAGGTTACTTATGGTAAATTGGAGCCTAAACACAGCACTATTAAGCCAAAGCATGAAATAAAAGTCCTTTTGATTTGGTTTTTGAGACATGATGAAATATTTTACCTTTTCAACTAGCAAGTGGTCGATTCAATTTTCATCATTGGTCATCAGATGACAATCTCTCGAGTTTTCAATAAAGATATAAAGTTGTGTACACTCGGCCACCTTATCCCGCCCTGGCAAAAGCCTTTGAGGTATTAGGGTTATGTTATTTATTGGTTTACGTAAAAGAAGGCATTGCATTAATATCACGACAGGCATGACAGAAGATGCAGCACATGAACTAACCATGAACTAGGTGCTAATATGTTAGAGAACAATGAACCCAATGACCAGATAAGGAGTATATATAATTTATAAATTATTTTTCTACGCTTGCGCTTTTCCTCCAAGGAATTCAAAGTTTCCAGCACTAAACAACAAGATCTACTTTGTTAGTTAAGAAAAAAAAAAATGGACCTCATTTTCAGGCACTGTATATGAGTTGCATTCCTCTTCGTGCTGTTTCGCAGTAGTATCAGCCTTGGTGTTTTCCATTGGAGTATCTTCCCCAAATTTCACCCTCTTTGACGGGGGATTTGGTTTTGTTTCACATATAGCCTTTGACTGAAGCTCTGAGTGTCCAACAGCATATTGAGGTGAACTGGATCCATTGAATAGATGAATACCTGATGGCAATTTCTTCCACGTGATGGTAGACATATTGCCGCCATTGCTTGTGCTTGAGATACAGCGAACTGGTGGAGTAAATGCCTCAAAGAAAGGATAATTTCCTATCTCGGGGACATCAAACTTAATACGAAACAGCTTGTTTTCGCACTTGGATGACAGCTGAAAAAAACGCGCTGGAGATTTAAAAAGCTTCACAAAACATGATAACATTTACTCTTAAAAAGATAGCAGCAAAAATCCTTAGGGATACATGGTATAGCACGTCATTTTTCACCTCAACCGATCTGGCAACGCTTCCCATCATTAATAAAGTAAAATCTCACTTTAAAAAAATGGAACACTCTCATTAGCCATGGTGTACAGTAACGTGGTACAGAATGCTCCCCGTAAGAATTTTTCTCAAACTTGTACATGAATTGTGAGATGACGACAAATCAAATTTAACCCAGGGTCAGAAGGGATAGTAGAATAGTAGAACTAAACCTCCTTACTAGGAAGCAAGTAATTTTAAGACATTGACAGAATAAGTAAATAAAGGTAAAAAGCCACCAGTTTAAAGAGAAAGGAAAGTAACACAACAATCTGAAATAGCCAAAAGGTATTCGACACAACACAGGCGTCTGAAGCACTCCTATAATTAAAATACACAAAACACAACAACGAAGATAAGCTAAAAAGATAGTTCATCAACATACAAGGAATTAAGAGCTGCAAGCAAATCAACTTCAAAACACCATAATTTCTTCCCTTTGAATCAGAAGAGGGGTAGCTAGTCAACTTTAAAACAATAGAGTTTCCTCGCACCTGAGAAATGTACATTTTGAAAGATGCACGTCCTTCAAATATTTTGATGGGTTTATCACGTGATGGAAATTCAAGTCCATCGTAAATTACCAATAGAGGAGCTGCATTCTCTTCTGCTTTCTCAACTGGGGACCAATCATCAGCATAGATAAGTGATGCAACAACCTAACATCACATGGTATATAAGAGACAGTACATGGAATATATGCGCATTAATGAGCATAGCCAAACCACAAATAAAATCCATGTATTAGGTGGGCCTCTCGTCATGATGGAAGACATGCAAACTGTAAACAAGGCATTAACCATACAGATAATAAGAAAAATACCTTAAAGTCCCTATGCCTGGGCTGACCAAAAGCATCTAATAGTAAGACATCCACAGAGAACTTTTTGCGGCATGATACCTGTTAAAGGTTAAACGAAGGCAAAACAAAAGCGAGATCACAATGGTGAAATTCTACATTGAAAACCATATAAGAGTATCATTACTGTACTAAACTTCTAATATCCGTGTCCAGAACAATTCTGCATTCAAAACCTAACTCATTTTGTTATTTCTCCTGACCCCTATCCCAACCTTTCCATCCCTCATACTGAAACAGATGGAACTACATAGAACTAATTGACAGGCATCCATAAGATTACTACTCCATATTATGTCCAAGGACCTGCATAGTGAACAAGGAACAACTGCAGTCCTAGAAATGAGAAAACGTTCGTATAACACTGGCAAGATGAAAAGTGAAAAATAGCTTATACAGAGGAGGGAGAGAGAGAGAGAGACAGAGTCATATAACAGCCAGAGTCATATAACAGCTTGGCCGATCAACTCCATTGAAATATTTCCTCTGATTAAATTGATGTGGTCCATACAAAAGGGGGGAAGACCCCCCCACTTTCCTATTAATGGTTTTTTGCATCATGTATTTGCATATTTATACCCACGCCTTTTAACCTCTCCGTAATCACTCTGCTTATCTTTTTCTTTTCTTTTCCAGCATACAGCCTTTTCTTTCTTCAGTTAATGCATTTGTCATTAATTTCTCGTTATCAACTCATTCAAAATAGTACGTGTTCCCTCAGCAACCATGACACCTTAGCGTCCATGTGCATTAAGAAGTTGCCTTGGTCGTCATATCAGAGAGAATGACACACCTCCGCCCAATTATCCCAATGAGACCAAGTAAACAAATACAGAATCAAAGAGATTGAGCAGAAAATTGATGACAGGAAAATCAATTATGAAACATGAGAAACATGTTAATCAACCTTGCCACCAACAATATTCCAAATGCCATCACTTTCCAGTTCTATATCAGAAGCAGATGCGCTATCAATACATAATTGAAGAGGTGGATCCTGTAACAAACAAAACATAAATTATCACACAAGTAAACAAGGTCTGGACCTAAAGAACATATTTACAAAATTTCAAACCTTGACATAGTGATTCTTGATTGATGTTGAACGCAATACTTCTGAATTGTAAGCATAGCCGTCAAGGCTATCGAATCCTTCATGCCGAGCAGACAGAGTCACCGTCATCAAATTCTGACAGTCAGAAGAACTTACAGACTGTTCACCCATAACCTTTCCATCAAAGTGGATGCGTATAACATTGCAACACACCTGCAATTGAAGAAAATAGTAAATAACCAAAACCTTACATCAAGCAGGACAGGAATTATATCAATCTACCATTCTACCCAAAAGGTATTCTTGTGAATGGAAACAAAAAATACTTGCAGACACTTAAGACAGCACTAATTTCCTTGAGGTCAACAAAAGAAATTTAAGCCACCCACTCACAATGCATAATGACTGTTTGCCTTTTTACACGTGGAGGAAAACTGCGGAAGGAAGTAGACATTTTTTGACATAGAAGCTAAAATTGATGCTATTTAGACATTTTTAGTCAATTAAGACATTTTGACATAGAAGCTACACTTCCTAGCTTTTTAGACTCGATGTTGCTTTACACATGGTAAAGAGGTCTTCAATTGAAAAACAAAACAAATCGTTGAGAGACGGTATTATTTCACCTTCATGTGACAGCCTTTACTTGATACAAGAAAAAAAGTATCATAGTATCCACTAAAGCTTATCTCACAATAAATTAAATTTACAAAAATGTTGTAGCTTTTATCTGACTGTCTTATCTGGTAGCTTCGTTGATTTACTTACACATGCGGCACTTCACAATTTCACATCCTAATAGTGTTCAACCTTATTCACGTTGCCAGACTTCAGTTTAGAATATGCAGAATTTCTACCCCAAATCAAGAATTGTGGTCTGTCGAGATTAATCTAATAAAATGTGAGACAAAAAAAAATATAGATGGACAACTTTTTACTTGTACAAAGACATTCTAAGCTTTCAGTACTAAAGTGTGCTGCCCTCGCCATGGAAATAATGATTGGATCAACTAATAATGAATTAATGTCAGGAAGCTAGTTCCATATATCCAATGGAGCTAAAGACTCATTACTCTTTGATTCTGGATTATGATGTAATAAATCAAAATGACTCACTAAAGTGGTTGCGCTTCATTCTCTTGTGAAGTAGCGGTCCTTCGATGCCGTTCTCGGCGCAATTTTCATCTTGGGTCATTCGGAAACAGCCTCTTTTTGTTGCTAACACAAGGTTAGGTTACGTACATCGGACCCCCCCTTACCTCACAATTTGCGGGAGTCACTGAGGCACTGGGGTAATGTTGTTGTTATTGTTGTAAGCTAGTTCCTACCACGTTACTTAGAGATAGTCTCCTTAAAAGAGGCCAACATTTTGAAAACTTTCCCAAATATCACAGAAATCAAGATAAACTAAAAGACCAAGTCACTTGACAAGACACACCCGAAGCTCTGATTTACTACCACGTATGATTAAGAAAAATGGTGTAACACATAAATATTAACGGTAAGATGATGTAAAGGACCACCTAACTGAAATACAAAGAAAAGTATCATCTAACGTCGGAAATTCTGCTGAGTACCTCTTTGTCTTTTGAAATTATGCAAGATACCCCTCGCTTTTCAAAATTACTACCCCTGTATTTTTTTAATATTATTGGATACCCCTCAATCGTAAGTTTTGTTAACTTCTTCATTACTCGACATACACATAACTGAAACTAAGCACAACCTTCATAGCCTACACCTCAGCCTTTTAACAACCATTGGGTTATAGATCTGAGGAAAAAGTCCCGATTTTATATGTTTTTGGGTTGGTGAAGATGATGACGGAGTTTATGATGGTGAATGCAGATAATGAAGATTGTGAGTGGAATAGTAAACAGTACTTACAATTGAATGGCACCTGGTAGAACTTCACTAAACATAGGGTACGCCGTAGAATTTCAAAACACAAGAGGTACCTCATAGAATGAATATAAAAAGCATATATAGCGTGGTCAACAAAAGCCTAAATACAGAATCATGCACCAATCTTCCAATTATAAATGCAGACACCTACCTCGCAACCAAGATGAACCCATTGCTCTAGAGGGAACTCCGTCTCCAAAATGACAGAAGGAATGACAGCAGATTCCTCGTGCAATGAACTAGATGGTGAAAGAATGACCCTTTTGTCTTTGCCAAGAGCAAGAAAGGGATTATCAGAATGCAACTGCAAGTAAAAAGCCAACCGAGACAATCAGTTAAACAATCAAATCAGCATCATGCAACTGATATGTTACTCCGACTCTTCTGATTTCCTCATATACCCGTGTCCGACACTCGACCCTCACACATGGGTATGACACTTGGACACACATCCGTGTGAGATACTTCTAAACGAGTGCGAGTAACAAATCTGAATTCACAACTAGCAAGTCAGTAATTAACCCTCAATATTTACTTACAATTCTGTGAATAATAATAATCAATAAAGAGAGATAGTAAAATTTTATCTAGAAAGAGTAATGCAGCATTACAAATTACAATTACAAGACACAGTAAAGGAAGGGAAAAAAACAAAAACCTGATGAAGAATAGTACAAGGAAAAGGGGTAGACTTAGGAAGATAAATCCAGAAACATAAAGCAAAAGAGTAATCTTGCTTTAAATCAATTTGAAACCTCAAATCTTTCAACTCTTTGTAACCCAATTTATCTACTTTTTCACACACCATTTTTATTCTATCTGCCCACTCACTTGATCAAAAACCAAAATCCTAAAGCTTGTGCTCAATTTCTGAGGATATTTTGAAGAATTGGGAACTCGTAAGGAAAGTAAAACCCAAAGATCAACGCTTTTTAATGTTAGTTGGTACCGGCTGTTATGATTATTGTTTCACAAAGTGAAAATGTTGAGAAATATTAGCGCTTTCATAAACCGGCTGTTAAAAAACGGTTGTTGCCCTTGTTAGATACTGGAAGTTAGGTAGCACAGACACTCCTCCTAATTAGTTGTCCCGAGTTGGATATTGTGTCGGACACACAGACACCTATAAATAAGGAACGAGTGGTTGAAAAACTAAAAGAGATTAATTAGAAGATGAGTTGGGTGGTAAATGAGAATAAATTATAGTCAAAGTCAAATTTTACCTTCAATTATTTACATTTAATATCAAATATCAATATAAAAATAAAATCGTACGTTATTTATAACTATAAAATATATATTTTATTAAATTTAAATGACGTGTCCCGTGTCCTAAATTTCACGATATGCCGTATTACGTGTCCGTGTCGTGTCCGTGTCGTGTCCGTGTCTGTGTCTCTGTCCGTTTTCGTGCTACCTAGACTGGAAGTTTGGAAATGCGTATTCATTTCATACATGGGTCATATTCTTTTCGGCCGAAATGAGCTAAATTGAATTAAATAAATGTGAGTTGAGATAAACTAAACTAAATAGATGTGGATTGAAGTGAATAGTTGAAATAAAACTTAATTTAGTGAAAAAAATGAGCTAAATAATATTGATTACAGCTAAACTGAGCTGAATAGAGCCGAGCTGAAATTAGCCGGAAAGAACTTGATCTAATAATTTGAAGCAAGGTCACGTCCCACGTTATAATCTTCTCATAATAATCTCAATTCTCAAGTACTTCACAGATTCTAAAACCAAATTTGTATTAGTCTAGTAATTAAAACGGAGATATAGTGGACAATAAATCCTAGGTTTGAATCCATACTCCCCTTTATTGTAATGCGACATTTTATGTGCTTCGTGAGGCCAAAAAAAAATTAAAATTTCTACTAAAATCCAAAATTTGTCTTTTTTGTTATCGAAAATATTAATTCAAAAACAAAAGTTTATTATCAAATTAGAATTCCAAAGAAATGTTTTATCTTTCGTTTTATCTCCATTTTTGTAAAGAAATCGAATAAGTAATACTCCCTCCATTCAAGTCCAAATACAACATTTCTTTTTTTAACACTATTCATGAGTGAAGAGAATCTTTACGATTCCTTGCAATATACGGAGTATAAGATAAAATTGTGGGAAAATATCCGTATACTTCCCTTTAAATCATTCAGGATTATAATGAAATTATGATTATATGATTAATAGTCATAAACGAAAATGCATAATAAGCGAGAGATTAGAAATAACCTTTAGTCCTTGCTTTAATGGCCTAAGAACAAATATCAAAATTTGATATCTCCTAATCATTGCACCCAAGATTGATCAAGATATGCCTTAGGTTTTGCTAGAAAAAGATAGAAAAGAATACTGTTTCTTTTCTTTTTGTGAGATGTAAATGATGGAGGCACAAGAGAGAATGAATTAGGGTTAGAATTAAAAATCTGAATTTTTTTCTCTTACCCATGCTTTCTCACGGCACCATTAGGTTTTTATGGGGAGATTTTTTCTCCTCAATATAACCACCCATTGACCGAAAAACAGAGTGTATCTGGACACTTTTGTTTCGGTTATCTTAGCTTCTAATATAATGTAATATATTATAATCGTCATTTGTCATGGACCGACATCACTATAATACATCATTAGTTATAAATATCCGTATATTTATAATTTGCCAATTAATTATAACGGTTTATGTTTAATTAGCTTACATTATATACAACATTTAATTATAACATTTTATATTCAATTTATGAATTACAGTTAATTCGTCTCAGCTAACTTTATTTAATCGTTATTAAATAATCTGTCATCATCACATTGACTAACCTTTTAGTCAAAAACATCGACTAACCTTTTAGTCATTTAATAAGGCATCAATATGATTATTTTCTCAAATAATCACATCTCTCAAACAAATCCTTTAGGTGTGACTTTTAGGGACCAGTTGATCACCGCCATCTGTATGACAATAACGTCAAACTTATCTAGCAAGCCAACCGTTATTGATAAACGTTAATCAACTGATTATTATACAAAGTATACCCTGTGAACCTACAGAGATTTATTTATGTTATTGCACTAACTGTGGAGGACACTAGCTCAAACAATCTCCCACTTGTCCGTACAAGTGTATGTGCGATAACCGATTCTCATATCCA
>JAIUZE010000042.1:0-128354 GCA_022085475.1 Heliosperma pusillum
ATTCTTCGACTTAAAAATAAGTAGGCATTAGAAATATTTGTTACCAACATGCCATGATAATTTATCCTTACTGTTAAAATCATATCGCGATAAATAACATTTAAGATCTTATAAAAACTTTCGAAAATTGAAGATCAGAATAACATTATGTTATCTACATTATGATCTTTTATAGTTTGACTTGTATGCTAAACTATTTAGAGTTACCATTAACATGTACACAATGTTTTATTTTTTGTGTTTTGTTGTTTACTTTATTGTTTACTTTATTATTAACCACCATTTTTTTATAAGTCAAAATAAACGAAATTTGTAAAAAACACCACATGTGAGCACTAATGTATTAATATGGATAATAATGTATTGTTTGAATGGACAAAAGAAGAAGAATATGGTCGTATAAAGTCAAGGCAAGGGATTCACTTTATAGATCTTGAGATGCAAAATATTAGAATATGAATATACAACTCGATTATCAATTCGCTAATTAACAATGTTGCCGAGAGTTAAACCCCATATAAGAAAAACACTAATATCATCATGTTTATCCATTAATTCTTATAACCGATATATTTAATTACTTGTACCAAATACTATCTTATGTCTTACATAGTTAAGGACAATTCACTACACCATAGTTGTATTTAACGAAGTAAACCATTATTTCTCTTAAAATATATTTTTATATATACATAAAATGTACAACATATAAAGAGTACAATTAATAATAATACATATTACTTTGAAAAGATGTCAATATTTTAATTGAAAATTTATGCTTTCATCTAAGTTGGTTAATTCCAATTTCACCATCCTCTCTTTGGTCAAGTTATATATCACTTTGTAACTAATTGTAATTATTTGATTAATAGTAAAATTATCATAACTTACAAATTTTTGCTTTCACACATAAATCCATGATTGGTGTGAGCTATGATGATCGGTCTAATTTTTACACTTTACTCTTGTTTCTTTATAATGATCTATCGTTTAAATAATATAAATGATATTTTGTAATAAGATAATAATGGCAAATGAAAAAAAGGGGCGTAATAGAAGATTAGAACAAAAAATGAGACGTGGTCCATTTTTGAGGTATATGGTCGATCTAATTTTTACGCTTAACTCATGTATCCTTTGGATTGATCTATCGTGTAAATAATATAAATGACAATAATTTGTAATAAGAAAGTAATGGTAAATGGGAAAAAAACAGGTGTATATGAGCTAGATTAGGCACAAAAGTGAGACGTGGTCCATTTGTGAGAGGTATAAATGTATAATTTATCTATCTAGATTTACATATAGGACATTCAACTATATACATGATAATTTATAATCCCATAAAATTAAAGGAATACAAGCAAAGACGTTTATCAATTGACTCTCATAAAAAAAATAGCAATTATAAAGTTGGTTTTTTCAATGAAGATCAAATAAAATTCAATTTCTATCATTAATGCATATTTTCATCCTAAAAGTTTTATCATATTCAAATTTAACTTCCATAAATTTTAGAATTCGATTACGCTAAAAAAAAAAGTTTCAAAGAGAAATGGAAGATTGAATTTACTAATTGTGTAGAAACTAAATTTACCACTGCATGATGTTGTTACTTATCAAAGCGTCTTTATTACCGCCTACACAATATAAGAAAAAACAAAAAAACAATACACGAGTTAGTAATTGATGATACAAAATTCAAGGAAGTAAAATAAACTACTCAAATTTGTATCCATCACATGACTATTTTAGAGGAAATAAAGAAACAATGTAAAATATAAAAGGCTAAATAATACTAATTTTCTTGGAAGTTGAATGATGTACATTAACATATGGTGACATCAATATTAATTAAGAAAAAAAAGCATTCAAAAGTTGACATTTAAAGGGTTTTAGATGATGAGTATGTTTATATAATCTTTATAGTGATAAAAATTATTGTAAAATTAGTATGGAAGATGAATGGGTGATGGTTTTGGCATACGAAGGGTTGTAGATAATTAATTGTTTTATATAATATTTATGGTGATAACAATTAACTGCAAAGTTAATATGTGAGTTGAATGGGGTGATGATTAATATACTTCGGAATTAGAAGAGTCGACATTCTAATACTACTAATGTAAACACAATGGTTGAAGGCTTACGAGGTTGCCACATGGCATTCTAATACTACTCAATCTACCCTTTTTATATTATTGTATAGATGACACTTAAGAAATACTAAACTCACTAATTACAAACAATGGTATTTATAGTGGAAAAACATGTAGATTGACATACAAGAAGATATTTGATTGAAATGGTAACATGGAAATTTCAAAGATGCGAACTTTATAGTCAAGGCAAACTATCAAACACCTTCAAAAAATAGAGACTTTAGAGCATTCAAAGCATAAGATTAAGATTAGGAACACCCAACAAAAATTTAAGCCGATTAACTAATGAAGGATGACAAGCATTACCCACTCACAAGATGCAAAAACTAAAACGCTTAAGACAAGATGCAAGATTGCTACAATATATTGTATAAACTAAGTCATTCATACAACATTAGCATAAGATGAATGAATAAAACATAAAGATGACCAACCTAAATGGTTAAACATTCAACAATTTCATAAAAACAAAGTAATGCTACTAATAAGAAAGATAAAGGTTGAATTCTTACAAATACAAAGGAAAGATTAAATATTTAAGTAGAATTACACCAAATAGTTGCTTAGCCTTCCATTAAATGTGGGAAGTTTCAAGTTTTCTTAAGAAAAAGCTAAAAATAATCTAAAAAGGGTTTAAGAGGTTGCTGGGATGAACTTCTCCTTTTATAGTGACTCACATTTCTAGGTTAATCTTCAAAGATGGGCCGTCTTTTAATCGCAACGTGGTTTCAAAATCTTTATGTCGCTGACAAAAGCGCAGCCTGAGATAGGGACCGCGAGCGCGGTGTGGGCCTCAGCCGGCGGTTTTCTTCTGTAAGTTTGCTTCAAAATGGTTGGTAGAACCGCAAACTGCGATTTTGTCCGCAAGTTGCGGTGTGGGCCTCAACCTGCGGTTTCTTTTAATCCGCTGCTCTTCAGTTTTGGCCTTGGTCTACTCTTAGACTCCCATTATGTTGGGGTGATGGGTTCGGCTTAGTGGCGTTGACTTGACTCTTCCGGGTTGACTTGTTGAACCGCTCCAAGTTATCATGCAAAAACTTATATACAAAGAACATACAACTTGAAATCATTTAACACCCGAAAAGCACATGTGAGAAACTAGCCACCAAATTCTTCAAACCTTACACAAATGTTGCCACAAGTACAACAAATACGAAAGTTCAAGTTATTACAATTTCCGACTTAAGACCCGTATTAATTAAAATGGCTATAAAGGTACTAAAAAGGCCTAGCTAAGTGACACGACATAATTTGCACTATCGGCAGCCTTTATCCATCAAGTATCTATTAAAGGACTTAAGTAACTAAATAAGAGCTTCAATCGAGTTACGATGCAATATTCATATAGACGTTGTAATGATCAAGACCTTTACCAGATAGATGAGATTCAGGATACTACGTACGACTGTCAGTACCTTTCAGCATGCGAGACTATCTGAAGGTTATTCGCATTTGACATGCACTATAATCAAAAGGTTGTAATTTCACATTCCCAATGAACAGAGCGTTGTGTTTGATGATGAAAATCCTATCAACAAGGTCTTAGGATAATCATTGCTTTGAGTTTCAAACTTTTTTTTACCTTGGACAAACTTTAACAATTAAACAAAAGAGCGAAAAAATTTCTAAACTTTGCGTAAAACACCACAATTTAATAGTGAGCCTATCATTCCATAAGTATATTGGGCTCAAATGAGCTTTTTCCTTTAAAATAGAAACTAGTTTTAAACCCGTGCAAAAATGCACGGGTCGTAATTAATAGTAGGCATTATCATTGAATATATAAGCATATATATATAAATGAGTTTGTTTATATGTTCAATGCTGTGACAATATAACTAAATCAATAACAGGAGATTCGATGTAAAGTACATTACGAACTACAAAGTGTACATATAAATAATCTAAAACTTACGAATATTCAAAAATAAGCTAGGCATGAGTTATTTTTAAGCATTGATTTAACAAAAAAATATATGTAAAATTCTCTATCTATAGTTTCCAAGGTTTGATATTTCTAACTTCTAAAGTATCAATCTATTTATTATTTTCAAAACTTCTTAAGTTTTTTTTGCAGCTAATACTAATTTGTTTTAAGACTCCTATTTATTCTTGTCAGAGAACTGTACTTAGCTTGTGTAATTTTTTAACATTATTTTTCTTTCACCTTCTTTTAATTTATTAAATTTGTCTTTTTTTTTTAAAAAAAAAAGACTAAATATCAATCTATTTAATTATCTCAAAAATTATTTAAATACTTGTTATTTTAACTATGTGTTTTTTTTATTCTGCTTTTAATTTTGTTAAATTATGTATCTTGTACTATATTTGTTGTTATGTAACATTAAATTTCAGACCTATCGAACGTGAAGGTAAGAGGTCGATAATTGAATTGATTCGCATTCTTTTTTTTTTTCATTAATTCGAATTAATTTTTTTTGTGAATTTGTAACTTTTTAATTTGTATTTTGTTGATGTCCATAATTTATTTGCAATATCATGTATGGATGTTTGCATAGTTGATTGTATGTATTTGTGTAATTGATACAATTGTTGGTTGTAGGTTGAATTCTACAGAAATAGGTAGAGTTGAGGAAAGAAAATAAAAGAAATAAGTTTTCCTTAAATTAATATGGAATGGATGGCGATAGGGCGCCACCCGGTGGTACACAATCTCAGTACCACCCTAATTAAAATAATAACATAATAATCATATCATCATATATAATATTAAAGCTGAAGCCGATAGCTTATATGTATGCCATGTGTCATAGCCACTATTGATTGCCATGTGTCATGACCTAATTGGTTGACATTAAATCAATCAGGAAAGGCAACATTTCCGTAATCAACTAACTTAAGAAAAGTTCCTAAAAAAAAGGCAACCATATCAAATGAGTGACATCAACATATTCACACGGTTGACTTTATCGAGAAAATTTGAACTTTGAATCTTGATTTATTTTGAGTAGGAAAATCGGCCAAAAAATCATTCTTAATCACAATTATTCTCCGGTGAAAATTCTCTTACATATAAATGATAATGATATAATTTAATATTGGATATTAAAAATGGAAATCGCATTAAATTGCATATTATTCTCCAATGAAACTGCTTATCGTCAACCATATTTACTTAACGTCTCATATTTACTATATTCTAAATCGTGGTATTTTGATAAATATTTATATTTACACAATATAAATTTAGAAAGAGGGGATTTAATCAGATCTTGAATGCGTAACGATCAGTATTCTTCTTCTTTTGGTTACCCAGAAACCTTGGTTGCGTTGGTTTTCACCATCGGTCAATATCTAACCATTATCGCTGACCATTTAAGACAAATTGTAACCAAAACCATTTCTTAACCTAGAAAATGTTTTTTGTGACATTGTCACATTTGTTGTTAAATGACAGTTGGCCCGTGTTTTTAAAGAGACAGAATTGGTCCGTTTTCAATGAAAATTTGCGTAATAACAAAATGCAATTTTTCCAATCGATGTGATATTGATCGACGAAGAGGTAATTTACAGTTTTGCATATTACAGTATATCAGTATACAATTTATATGGTTGCGGCTTGTGGGCAGTTAATCGAGAGCATGTTAGAGCTACTTACAAAGTCGTAAAATGGTGCCAATAATACAAAACTTTTAAGAGTAAGCATTGTCACGGTTAGAGACAGACTTTAACCGGGTCGGTTAGGCTTTAATCATATTATATTTTTTCCTCACATCGAACCCTAATTTAATGTAATAAATGTCATTTAATACGGATATATTAGATAATGAATAAGCAATTTTGTATAATCATATTTTTTGGCTCAAAAACAAGTTGTGTCGATTAACTCTAGATTACATAATCATTTCGAGTTTGCGCTGTGATTGGTGGGTCAAGATTTACGGGTGTAGACTTTGCTGATACTGGTCTATCGAGTATAGTAAACTTTTGATCGATCTACTTTATAGTAATCTGTAACTTTGTCACAATAATTAATAGCTAATTTGATTTTACAATTTTGAAATAATCCGCATAGTACACGGGCTTAAGAGTGGTTTGAAATTGAATTCTTTTTAATTTATTTGAGTAAGAACTGTTTTTAAGATGACATAGTTTCTCATATAACGTCTCATAATTTCTCCTTATGTCATATATATGGGTTAAATCTGATTAGGTCGGTCATTTCAGCATTCTATTGTACTGCGTTTTTGATATATATTAACGGAGTAAGTCATTTAAAATTGCGTCATATTCAGATAATTGTTAAAAAATCGTTTTTATCAGTTAATTTGCACAAAATTACCTATTTTAAAAGAGAGTGTTTCACATTACTTTCGTTTTAAATTTTGATGATATTAGGCGGAATTATAATTTTTTTATTTTAGATGTGAAGGAATGGTGGGGACGTAGGGGATGATGGAGGCAAGAGGGAGTAGGGTAGTCGTGTTGTGGGACGTATGATATGGATTGAAGGGTGGTGGTTAGTGGTAGGGGTGCTCAGATAGGCGGGGTTGAGATGGATGTCGTGGTCCAAGGTGTTGAGTGTGGTCACAATGCGGTGGAGGGAATGTTGGGGTGGTCTTGAGGTAGTCGGTTAGTGATGGCGAACGCTGCTTCCATACGTTAAGGTGATGGTGTGTAGGAGGGGAAATAAGAGACAAGGTAGAGAAGTGAGAAGAGAACAAATAAGTGTACAACAATGTGTAAAATTAAATGTATATTGCGTAGATAAACCGGTTATTAAATTTACAATGATTTATATCAAATATCAGATTTTACCTCATATTATAAGTTAAAAAGTCAAGAGAAAAAACCAGAGTACTTTGAATAAAATTAAGCAAAATTAACTTATCAAAAGTGCAGGGGTCCCGGCCAGAACCACACGTGCGTAGACAAAACAATTTTTTTTAAAATTTATTAACTTACTAAATTAAAAAAATACATAAATTTTTATTTTAAATAATACTTTTCGTAACCACCCGTGCAGTGCACGGGTTCAAAATCTAGTTATTTATATAAACAGTAAACCACTTTGGCGCATTTCATGGAAGGGCGTTTAAGGGATAATGTCATCTGCACATTTATAATCCTTTTTGCTCATTTCTTCCTGCAAGAGCCTTTCAATTAGACTATGGTTTGGATATTTTATAAAAGTTCATATACTTGTGATTTGTGAAGGGATCTATAGTTAGTTAAAGCGGAGTGCAAACAAATAGTTCGGTTTTGAAGTATTCTAAAATGATTTCACCGATCATCATTAATGTGCATCAAATTTATGAAACTCATTTTCATTTGCACTGTAAAGCATTAGTTATTAACACATAGTTTATATGTTGGTTGAAGAACCTATGTGAAGTTTACATCATTATTGCCATATTTTGAAAGTGAAATGTGTATTAGCGCCTTAGCGGACGGCATACAACAATCAACAACCACAGTACACGACATAGATCAACATAAAATAGAGGTATAAATTAAAGAGAGAGCCTAATTTTAAAGAACCGATGGGTAAAAAGAGTTAGTGATCTTCCCGTTTTACCCTTTATTAAATGAGTTGACCCATTCCACAAATAAATAAATAAAAAATTAAAATATAATCTAATTAATTTACAAAAATACCCTCGGTGGCGCTCAAGTTGAGCGCCATCCGGTGACGCGATCTCATTTTCCATATGGAATTCATAACAAAACTTAATTTCTTTTACAAAAATATGATTGTTTTGCTTTGTATATTTCTTTTGCAACCTAACATACAAGGTTGAGAAACGTAAAAACTAACAAGTTTTAATTACTATTTATTAATAAAATACTAAAATTTTACATATGTACCGTGCATGCATTACGGACTTAGGTAATATACTTAACGGTTGACATTGACTTTGTCCAAACATTATTCAAAAAATAATAAACATAAAAAAACGTGATATGTCACATCGAATTAACATAAGTGGGCGAGTGGAGGCTATTTATGGAATGTTGATATCATCTATACATGCTAAAGAAACCTTTAATGGACTCTCACCTTGTAATAAAAAAGGAAAAATAACACTTGTATCTTCTCCACCTTCAAACACACACACTACAATACTACATGCATGCGTATAGAGGTGCACAACGCAAATCATCACATGACACAATTTGATACGCAAATCTTATTGGTAAAAAGATAAAAAGTACCTTAATGACTTTATTTGCCAATTATAATAGTAAATGGGGGTTAAATAAGTGAAGTAATTGATGATTTTAGAGTAAGTTTTGTATAAAAAAGATTTATAGAAGAATTCTTGAAACTATTATAAGGTACGTGCTTGAATAACAACCTATCTGATTTAATAGCGTCTCATAAAGAGTATTTTGATTCTTTAGCTAGTTTGCCCTCGCACACAAATCTCTTATTAGGAGATTAATTAGACGAATAATGTTCCCTCTTAATCTTGGCAAATAGAATCAAGAGATAGTAACTTAGTAAGAGCCGTTTTGTACTTAGATTTTGTAAATTCATAGTCAATATGTATATGTTGGTTCATGATTTTCATCAACATATCTCATCCCCTTATATATGAATATAAGAATAGCCTTTTATAGCCTACTAAGCGTGCATAATACGGAGTAATTAATTAGGATATGAGAAGTTACCTGATTAAAAGCAGCAGACCGACGGCACCATATCATGCGGTCAGTCCAAAAACCCGAGACTTCCTTATCATTTGCACCCGTAAACTAGTAATGCCTTAATGACTTAATGTGGACGTTTACTCCACACTTCTGAATCCATCATACCAAACCCTAAGATTAATTCTAACTTCGATCGAATCTTGATTGCACTTCAATCAAACTAAATATATTTAGGCAAAACATCAACATTTATGAAGTGATGCACTTTTTTTCCTTATGTAATAATCTTTCGGTTCGAGATTTTTTTTTTCTCAAAGTTGTATTTATTTATTTATTTATAAACCTTTCATAGTGTCTTTTCCATTTTACATTTTCACAATCTCCAAGATCTTTGTTATAAGAAAAATAAAACTAGCTAGGTTAATCTTTATTTTTACGGTAATCTTTAGGGTTGTATTTAAGGAGTTAAAAACTTCTATATATGACATTAATATAGGAAATGATGTCAAAATTGCACAAATACTTATGCAATTAATGACAATATTAAGTGAATATTTCCTCTTTTAGCTCCTTAAAGACAGCCCTAAGGGTTGTATTTATCATTTTCCTTATTTTTATTAAATCCTTTTATATCACCTTCATTCATCTCATACACTAATTATTTTGTAAGACGATTCTCTTATTAATTTTTCGAGTAGGTCATATAATAAACAATTACTCCGTAATTAATTTTTGGCTATATCAATGCCCAAAGTTTTGGACATTTGATCTCTAAATAGCAAACGAGATGAATTGAACATGATGTAGAAAATAATCTTTTTATATTTTTCTGAAATTTCTACGGTCAAAATCAGAAACTTTGATTTCAAAAAATTACACACAAACATCAAAGTGAGAAGAAGAAAATTGTACATTTCTCTCCAACAATTTTCACACGCAGTGGTAAACTAGTAATGTACATACCCTCTATAAATATTGCCTAACAATATGAATTGTACTTTATCAGTAGGTCTTGCTTAAGACGGGTCGGATCTTACAACGGGTATTTTGTGAGAGGAAATGGGTAGAGGGGACAAGGTGGGCTCCCCCCATGTGCTCTCCACTCACCCTTGATGGGTATTTTGTGAGAGAATATGGTATCCGTCTTAAGTTTAAGACGGATACCTCGGTCTGAAATAAGAATTTGGGGTACTTTATATATACCACCAAACAAGAAGTCCCAATTACAAATCCTAAGTCTATTTTATCATCATTATTATTGTAATTTGTAAGTAAACCTTGGTTGCGCAAATGGCTCCCTCTTTGCCGCTCGACAGCTTAAAGCCATCCATTTTTATTCTTATTGCCTTACCCCCAACTCAGGTCACTAGCGATGAGGACAACACTTCAACCCCTGTGTAAAATTGGATGAAGGAACTAAATAATAAGCCTCTACGACGTTTATGCAAGTATATATGCAAACACAATAAATATTGTGTAAAATTGTCTTACCGTTAAGGCTTTATTTTTTCTAATAGAAATAAACGAGTGTTAATTAATCAAATAAAAGATTGTCTTATATTGTAAAACGGTCTCAATTTATTTAATTGAATAAAAATTGTTATTTAATTTAAACTACTATTTACATCCAACCCTATTGTTATTGTGTACTTTTATCTATCATAGTTAGTTGTATTGTGTGTGTCAACTTTATTTTAGATTATGGGTTCAACTCATGTGGGTGAATGATATATTTCATCATAATGAAGGTAAATGTAACTTTGAAGGTATGATTCATTGCATGATGAGAACAACATATTTGAAAAGGGAAAAAAAACAGCCAGCCATAAATAAGCAAAAGTCCATTATTACATTTATGTTTCTACTCCCTCAGCCTGATTCCTTTATCGGAGTTTATTTTCGCAGTATGTATTTTACTCATTTCAGTACATTTTACACCAAAATTTCCATTTCTCTACCCTTTACAAAAAATCAAACCTAATTCTCTCCCTCTTCTCTCTATTGTTAAATCTTTAATTCTTAATTCTTTCCACTTCTTCAAATTCTTCAATTATAAATGATTCTTCAAATATAAAAAAGTATGTAATTCACCATTCCGCTACTAATAAAGTAATAATCAAATTGACTCTCAAATCACTACAAGAAATCTTGTTTCAGGCGACTGTTATAAGGCGACTGATACCAGTAGTCGCCAATTTAGCGACTGAAAATAGAATATGGCGACTGAAATCAGTCGCCAAATTGGCGACTGAAACCATCCCCTGAATTTCATCAAAAAAACTCGGGCGACTGAAATCAGTCGCCAAATTGGCGACTGATAAGCCATTTGGCGACTGATTTCAGTCGCCATTTTGGCGACTGCCAGATCAGTCGCCAAATTGTCTATTATCCAGAACACGCAAAACTCATCCGCCTTCAACTTACTCATTTCCTTCAATCACCCGAAACCCCCATTTCCTTTACATAATCGCCCCCACCACTCCTCCATTTCCTTAACCACCTCTCCGACCACCACTCCGACACTAGCTCCACCGATATCACCACCGTCCTCACCAACAAACTCCGACTCTTATTCTATTTCCGTCACTTTTCCTTAATTAGGTGCGTCTTTTGCTCTCCTAAATCTAATTCCTTAGCTTGTTTGTTTGTTAATTTTATGATTTTAATTAGTATTATGATGTTTATGTATAATTTGTGATGCTTACAAAGTTCTAATGGTTAGTTAGTTAGGGTTTGTGTAGGTTGATGGTTAGGGTTTATATAAATTGGGGGTTTTGTGAAATTGTTAACATTATGTTAATCGAGGTTGTACTTGACAATGTATTGGTGTTTTTGATGATGTTAGGATTGTTGATTGACTAAATTAGTATAAATGGGAGTATTATTGATGGTAGAAAGTTAGTATTCCCTCCGTCTTGTTCATTTGTTTGCCCTTTAAATTATTTTTTATGGTTGTTTTAATCAAAAGGCAAATAAATAATTGTTATGGAGGGAGTAGAATGTTAGGATTTTATAATTAAAGTGTGTATGTATTAGTTTGATAGGTGTTTAGTATCCATGTTGATAATGTTATTAATTAGAATGATAGTAGTTTAATTAGTGATATGTTAATTTTAGTATAGTTAGTATCCATGTTGACAATATTATTGTTTGGTTTATTATTGATAATAGATATGTTCCTAGAGTTAGTACTAATTGATAATCAATATTGTTGTAATTATTGTTGTGTGGGTTAATGTTTAGATTAAAATGAAGAGGTTGGAACGTACATGGATGTACGAAGATAGACTTGATAATATAAGAAAAGACGTCCTACCGCTAGATTTATAAAGGGGGTTGCCGAGTTTATTGAATTTGCTAGACAACAAGACGAGTATGATTTAGTAGCAAAGAAACTTAGGTGTCCTTGTATTAAATGCAAAAACATGGGATATCTACATGACATTGAGGTTCAAGAACATCTTTATACAAACGGGTTTTGTCCAAACTACTACAATTGGATTTCTCATGGAGAATCATATTTTTCACTTCCCGAACAATCTCAAATCCCACAAAATGAGAACCCATATAGAGATATGGTAGTGGATGCATTTGAGTCTAATATTTTCAATAATGATCATATACCAATGAGTGAAGAAGAACCACACCCACAAGCAAAAGCCTTTTTTGATATGTTAAAGGCGAGTGAAAACCATTATATGAAGGGAGCAAAATGTCATTGTTAGAAGCCGCCTCTAGGATAGTAACTTTGAAATGTGAGTACAATTTGCCATTTACTTGTGTTGATGGCATTGCTTCTTTGATTGAGGATGTTATCCCCGATAATCATGTCATGACCCGATCATTCTACAATACCAAAAAAGTAGTGAAAGGTCTAGAACTTCCGCATTACAAGATTGATGCATGTCCCGATGGATGTATGCTCTTTTGGAAGGATGATGCTTTACTTGACAAGTGTAGTAAATGTGAAAAGGCTAGATATAAGACAATTGAGGGAAGTATTGTCTTGAAAGGTAAAAAGGGACAGAATGAAAAAAAGAGAGGTGAAAAGAGTAAGAAACCAATACCCGAAAATCCCGTAACTTACTTTCCTCTAGCTCCTAGACTTCAAAGAATGTTTGCTACCAAAAACATTGCCGAGAAAATGAGATGGCACAAGGAAAATCCCCGTACTCCGGGAAAGATGTGTCATCCGAGTGATGGAGAGGAATGGAAGCGGTTTGATATGCTTTACCCCGACTTTGCTGAGGAACCCCGTAATGTGCGACTTGGCCTTTGTACGGATGGTTTTGCTCCATTTGGCCAGTTTGGTAGAAAGTACTCTTCTTGGCGCGTAATGGTCACTCCATACAACTTACCACCTTGGTTATGTATGAAAAAACAATTCATCTTCTTGTCACTAATTATTCCTGGCCCTGATAATCCAAAAACCGCCTTAGATGTTTATTTGCACCCTTTGGTGGAAGAATTGAAACAATTGTGGGAGGTAGGTGTGCAAACATATGATGTGTCTTTAAAGCAAAATTTTCAACTAAGAGCTTCATTGTTGTGGACCATTAATGATTTTCCCGCCTACGGTATGCTATCTGGATGGTCTACCGCGGGAAAAAAGGCATGTCCTTGTTGCATGTACCAAAGCAAAGCATTTTCGCTTCCTTGTTCCCATAAAGTGAGTTGTTTTGATTGTCATAGACAATTCTTACCGGAGGGGCATGCCTTTAGGAGCAACAAAAAAGCTTTCAGAAAAGGTAAAGTGGAGCGCAATCATGCTGTAGATCGACTTCCGGGGGATAAGGTGTGGGATATGGTTTGTGATTTGTCGCGTACTATTGATTGTACTAAAGCAGAGACGGAGGTGCTGAAAAAGAAGAAAATTGGTTGGTTTAAAAGAAGCATTTTTTGGGATCTTCCTTATTGGAAAACGATGGTAATTAGGCACAATTTGGATGTAATGCATATAGAAAAGAACTTCTTTGAGCAACTGATTCACACGATTATGGATGTAAAGGGAAAGACTTGTGATACTGTTAAATCAAGAGAAGATTTGAAGATAATTTGCCATCGTCCCAATCTTCACATTCGTAGCGATGAGTCTTTGCCAAAATCTATTTTTACACTTGACAAAGCTCAAAGGAAGGTCTTATGTGAGTGTTTAAGAAAGTTAAAATTTCCTGACGGATATGCATCCGATTTTAGTCGATGTGTTGATATGAAGGAGCTAAAGTTGCAAGGCTTGAAAAGTCATGATTGTCATATCTTCATGGAACGATTATTACCTGTATCTTTGAGACATCTCCTCCCCACTCCTGGGTGGAATGCAATTGTTGAGATAAGTCAATTTTTTCGAGATTTATGTTCGTCTTCAATATGTGTTGATGACATGATTCGTCTTGAGGAGCAAATACCAGAGATATTGTGTAAGTTCGAGATGATATTTCCTCCATCATTTTTTAATTCCATGGAGCATGTACCGATACGAAGCCAAAGTTGGAGGCCCCGTCCAATATAGGTGGATGTATCCATTTGAAAGGTAAGATCACTAAGTAGTAATTAAATTATAATTATTATCGTACTATCTCTTTAATTGATTTAATATTTTTACACTAGTCTTAACAACTATTAATCCAATCAATTATTGAATAGGTTTCTTAATCACGTGAAGAAGAAAATTGGTAACAAAGCTCGGGTTGAAGGTTCAATATGTAATGCGTATTTAACGGAAGAGATTGCAAATTTTTGCTCTCTTTACTTTGAAAAACATATTGAAACCAAAGCAAAAAACTTGAGTGTTGATAAAGCGGATGACCTTGAGACAAGTTTACCCGAGTTTTTCCAAATGCATGATGATGAGGGTTGTTCATCAATTGGGGGAACAAGATATTTGGATGACAAAGAATATGATCGTGCTCACCTTTACGTTCTTTCTAATTGTGAGATTCTGGAATCATATGAAACGGAGTTTGTGAATGATTTCATTAACGCACATCCTAATGTGAATAGAGATGATGTTTGGAGTAACCATGAGGATCAATTTGCAGCATGGTTTCGGAACCATGTAATTGAGTTAAATATCCAAGATGATTTGATAAGGACTTTGGCCTTTGGTCCTTCACGAGAGGTGAAAACGTGGAATCGTTACTCAGTCAACGGATTTAATTTCCATACATTCAACTACGGTAAGAATAAGGCTAGGTGCAATTATGGTGTTACTATTTCTTCTCTTGATGACAACGAATACTATGGTATAGTTGAGGATATATTTTAGTTGAGCTATAATGGGCGTGAGCGTTCTTATAATACTGTCTTATTTAAGTGTGAATGGAAGGATAACTCTGTGGCCGGTATGAAAGTTCATGAACGTTATAAAAGCGTCGAAGTGAATCATACCCGGACATACTCAAAGTATGATCCATTTATACTCGCACATCAAGCCAATCAAGTATATTTCGCTTCTTATCCAAGCACGAAGAATGATCGAAATCAAAAGCAGTGGTGTGCAATCTTTAAGACAAAAGCACGCTCACAAGTAGATACAACTTTTTTTCAAGAAGAAATAGTATCTAGCGGGTTTTTGTTGTCTCCACCTGATGAGGACATCCATGAGAATGGAAATGAAGAGGGTGAGGGTTTAGAGAACGAGGATGGTGATGGTCAAGTTGACGGTGATGGTGGTGTTGATAGTGATAATGATAATGAATCAATTGGTGATGATGATGAGGACGAATTTGATGATGATAATGATTAATTGGGTAAAGATATATTTATATATATTTTAATTAAGTTTTTTATATTATTTGATGTTTTTTTATGTTATTAACAGCTTATGTTTGTATTTTCATGCAATATCACCGTTTCTAACAATTTGAATATTTGTGTACTTGTAGATGGCAGGAGGTCGAGGTAGACAACGTGGCGGCGGTTCAAACAGACGCCGTAGTACTTCTTCAGTCGATGACGAGGAGGAGATGGAGATTATTGATCAGCAGAGTCCGGTAGTGGTCGAGGAATCGACCAATGACGAGTCCTCGGATCAGACATCGGAGACGATCCAGTTCACGCCGGCAGGGAAGATGATACTTGATCCCGCGGGGTTTTGGTAAGACAACCACCAATGTCTTTAATTTATTAGTTTATAATTATATTACATTATTATTTACCATAAATGCATACTATTCCATAATTTATTTTTCAGTTTTTCGTCTCAAAAGGTTGTACGCGGTTGTACTCAGAGTACAAAGCAGAAGATGACGGGAGTTGCTCCTACTTGTTGGACCAAGGCTACCTCTGCACAAAAAGAGGAGTGGTTCAATAATTTTAGGGTATATTATTTTGGTTTATATTTTCTTATATTATTATAGTTTTTAATTAATAATTTATTTTACTAATACTTACCTTTTAAATTGTAGAAAACATTTGACTGGCCGGCCGGAATAGAGTATCTTGTACGTCAAAGGTACAATGAGACGTGCACTAGACGGTTAAGGGACAACATGTATAAGGTTGTCAAGAGGAAGAAGGAGCCGGAGCATATGAGAGGTATTTAATTGTTTTTGTTATTTGTATATATATAGTTATATTTTTACACATTTTATCATATTTTATTATAATACTTATTTGACTTGTAGGTGGTGCATATGAAGATATGCTTAAGTATCGTGAAACTGAGGAGTTTCAGGCTAGGTCGGCCCAAGCATCCAAAAATAAAAAAGGAGGAAAGAAAGATGGAGCGGCTGAGCCGTCGCATCACGCAGGATCTCGATCTTTCCTTAGCCTAGTTTTGGGTGTAAGTTATAATTTCCACTTTTCCCTCCATTTGAAAATTATAACTTAAATTCTTTTTATTATTAAAATTTTCTTATACAAGTCTTTAATTTTTTCTTTTAGAAGGGTAAGAAGAAAAAAGCTAACACGCCCACAGCTCCGGAGCTCTTCCTTGACACCCATTCCCGGCTCGAAAACAATAGAAGATATTGGATCAAACCAAAAGATAAGGAATTATATGTAAGTTTCAAGCATTTTTGTATTTTTACAATAAGTTCAATTTTTTGAATGTTTAACCAATATTTTAGCTATTTTTAATAACAATGTTTATATTTTGTAGGAAGCATTTTCCGCCGAGAAACTTAGGCATCCCGATAAACCCGATAACGAGATTTGGTTCGACTTAGTAAAGGGTTTCAAGAAGGGGAACGTCTACGGGATTGGGTCGGCAAAGAACGTATTTTACGAAACTCCAAGGGGAAGAATGTCGTCCACCTCAAACCAAACATACGAGCCGACAGTCGTGGGAAGACTCCAAGCCGCACTTGACGAGGAAAAAAGAAAAAGCGCGGAAAGGGATGAAGAAATAAGGATAATGAAAGAGAAATTCAAGGCTTGGGAAAGCAGGTTTGAGAATTGCAACCAAGGTCCCCCTCCCTATCGGCGGGATTATGATGAAGGCAATGGAAGTGGTGGATTCCAGGCCGAATCCAATATAAACCTTGGCTTCTGATATAGTTTAGAAACTTGTTACTTGAAACAATTTATGGTTGAAACAATTCCGTTTAAGAAAATTTGTAAACTTGTGAATAAACCCGATTTCCCAATTGGCAATAGAGGGAGTAGCTCATTGCCTTATAAGGTGGTAAACTCTCCCCTCTTTTCTCAATGTGGGATTACACTCACATGTGGGACAATTGAGTTTCTTCAAAACTTGAAACAATTTTTTTTATCTATATGAGGATGTTGGTTTCACATCGTGTTGTTGTAAATGTGTGAAATCTTTGTGTTTTCTTGTATACTTGCAGGTATGGTATGATGGTATGGTATGGTAGGATGAAAACAGAAATTTTCATGCAATATCACAGGTATTTTGGCGACTGAGATGTTCATTTGGCGACTATTTTCAGTCGCCAAAACCCCTGTATTTTTGCAAAGTGAAAATCCATTTGCGACTGCTTGGCGACTGAAATCAGTCGCCAAATTGGCGACTGAAATCAGTCGCCAAATTGGCGACTGATACTATGGTAGTCGCCAAAATTCATTTTAGCGACTGAAATTAGTCGCCAATATCAGTCGCCTGAATGTTGTTTTCTTGTAGTGGCTGTGCGCACCCCCCGGTCCGCCAATGATTCTGACAAACTCGAGGTTATTGATGAACAAACATGCATCAATCTTGATTTTTTCAAACAGATTTGGTAAGCCATTTTTCTCGTGTGGGAGAAAGACATACATTGAGAAGGCTGCCTTTGTCTCATTATTATCGTCCTCTTCCTCTTCATCATCGTCATTGTCATTGTTCGATGATCCTCCTATTTTGTATGGCATCTTTAGAACCTGACAACCATTAGAAGATTGATACTCGTAGTACTCGTGCCATTGATTCATCAAGGGAACTCGAATTTTGTCGCCGTTGAGAAGATTAAAGTCGCCATCTTTTGTATTTTTGGAGTCGAAATATTTATGCCAATTTCCTCTGAAATACAATGCATTGCTCAAAACTAAAAGAGTATTATCTTTAATGTTGTCTCTCGAAAGAACTTGCTTGATCAACCCTTTTGTTTCTTGTTCTGCCCATGAATTTACTTCATTCACTACTTCATCAGCCTTCAAACATGAAAAATTAAACATGTTAGTATACAAAGTAGGACTGAAGTTTCCTACTTGAAATTTTCATCATTGCATCAATCAATGTTAAATATCGAGTTGCTTCAAACATAAGCGAATCTATAGAGAGTTAAAATAAACGGTTTTTCTAATTGGTGTACTTAGGAATAAGATTAATAAGATACTAGTGTTAATCCTGTACGAATGCACGGTTTTTTTAGTTTGACTTGTATAGAGAACTTAACAATTAGCGGAATATTAGTATTTAAATACACTTTGAATTTAATTTTGAAAATCTACAATTGTTAATGTGTAATGTTAAGCGTTAGAATAGATAAATTTGACATTTGAATAAAATTGAACGTGTAACTGAAATTATTTTTGTCAAATAAGTTATTTATAAAAAAAATAGTTAATTTAAATGTGACACAATGTGATTATTTTTAAACATTTTAACCCCTTTGATGAAGCATATAGCTATTTTTGTTATATTTTTTACATAGGAAAAAAGTGAAAAGCACATATTACTTTAATAATATGAGTAACATTTACATAATTTTTTTAAATGTATTTAAAATATTTAAAATATAAATATTGAAAAAAGGAAATGATAACGAATAGGCCAATGATAATATACTTCCTCCATTCAACTCCACTCTACCAAATTTTTTTTTCACATTTGCCGAGACGTACTTTATACGGTGACAATTCCTATGGAATTCTAATTTCTACATGCAACCAAACACTTTTTGACAATTCATATGAAATGTAAGTTAAGGGGAAAAGCAAGTTCCTAGATAGGCATTGCAAGTTCCTACGGTGAACCAAACGACCCCTTAATACATGCGGGTATATACAACTTTTTTACTTTTTAGAGTATCGAATATATATTTAATTGACATCTCATTAATTTATGAGCTCGATGTGACAAATCGATCTACAAAACTAATGCATAAAAATAATTATGTCATGAAATGTGTATTTTCAGTGAAAGTATTTTGTAACTCGAAGCTAGAATGGACAGAGTAGAATATTGTCGTACCCGATTGGCGAAATGAAATACCCTAGCATCAGCCTTATGAACATCCTTCAAACCTTTCACAAAACTCGCCTTCAACGAGAACCGTTGATCCAACCATAACCCATTAACGAACGATATATTCGGGCCATCTTCATTGTCGTCACAGGAACCCTTGAGAACAGCACCTAATTTACGTGCCACGGCGTTCAATTCCCTCACATTGCCATGTCCAAGCAGCATAAGTAACTGTTCTAGCGTCGAACTCTCCACTCCGAGGGCTAGCATGCTAAGAAGCGCATCGATTGACACCGGCGAGCAAACCACGCTTTTGCTCTTTGACAAATGTTCTTGAATTACATTTGCAGTGACTTGTAAAGAAAATTTTGTTGTGATTAATTCTTCTTCTACGTCTTCTTTTGAATTATTTTCTTTTACAACTTGCTTTGCAATAATCTTGGTTTTTTGTTTACTACCCATGTTGAACTTCTTGGATTAATTGAGATTTTTTATTTGAAAGCCAGGTTTTTATGTACGCAATATTATTATTTATAATCGCTCATTAATAAAGATATTGACCATTTATTACTATAAAGATGATTTTAGAGGAAAATATTTTGGGAAATTCTCACTTGTGCCCCTCAAGTATTTGCTAATCTCACTTATACCCCTACTTTTTGGGAAAGCCCACTTGTAAGTTGTATCCTCCAACTATTTGGTTACACACCAACCATGACCATAATGTCAAATACCGTCAAGTAAGCCGTCAAATAAGATGTTAAATGTTACGTAAACAATATGAAGAAGAATAATTTCATTGAAATAATTGTAATCCCTCCAACAAATATCGTTTCTCCCTCCAAATTAATTTTATATAAATCACTTAAGCTTCAACATACATTTTAAGAGTTCAAATTAAATGTTAAACTAAAGCATTAAGGGTTCGAGGTGTCAAATGAAGGATTTTTCAAAACATACTTAACATTTAACATCTTAATTGTCGGTGCTCAGTATTATGGTTGTGATTATTATGTAACTAGAAAGTTGAAGTACATATGTAGGAAAGAGTAGGGGTATAAGTGGGATAAGTATATAACTGAGGGGTATAAGTGAGAATAACTAGGAAGTTGGAGGGTACAAGTGGGCTTTCCCGAAAGGCAAGGGTACAAATAAGATTAACACATATCATAGGGGTACAAGTGAGAATTTCCCAAATATTTTTATTAATGCCGTTACATATGACTAAACATTTGATGCACAATGAAGATATTTTTCTTGTTTTGTCTTCCTGCATCATAAAATTAATTGGAGTATAAGATGGTCTATCCGTCTATAGACTGATCGTCTAGTTAACTAAATAACTCGACCAACCAATTTACCTTCACAATTTTTTTTAAATGAATCGCGCATTTAGTCGCATTACAATAGAGAGGAAGAGAGATTTGAACTTGGGACCTATTGTATGTCCATAATACCTATGTGTTAATCACTAGCCTAAGACATCTTCGATAAATTGATACTGTAGATTGATTGAAGTATTGAATGCCGGATGGTGGTGGTATTGAGTTTTAATATCACTCTCACACGAACAATGAATTTCTCAATAGTCAATACCACCCTTTCACATCGTACATAAAAACGATTATGAGAGAATGGTAATCCGAACTAAATACCATATGATTCTCTCAATTAACTACTCAGTACCTTGTCGCCAAGCCGCCAACCATTTCCCCTCCCAGTCATAGGGCTGTAAACAAGCCGATCTGAGTTCGAGCTCGGCTCGGAATTTGGAGCTTGAGCTCGGGCTCGACTCAAAGCTTGTCGAGCCTAAAAATTTGAAGCTCGAGTTCGAATCAGGCTTGTTTTGTTATGATATTTTTTTCACTTTCTCACCTTTTGATTCTAACTAAATATAAATATTTTAAAAGCAAATAAGATTATAAAATACTAAAAAAATATTATATAATAATATAAATAACATACAATTGAAATAAGATTATATAATTGAAATATTATAACAAAAAAAAATTATAAACTAGCCCAATCGAGCTTTCGAATCGAGCCTTGCTGAGCTCGGGTTCGGCTCGGATTTAGCCAAGCTTGGCTCGAGCTCATCTCCGTTTGACCGAGCACGAGTCGAGCTTTGACCGAGACGATTCCAACAAGCCGACTCATATCATTTACAAACCTACCCTTTCATACTACTTCTTTTATTTAAAAGAATATGAGCTTTATTAAAAAGTATCTAAACTCATACATTTACACATTAAATTTAAACTTTGAATTAACTCAGAAAAAAATACATATAAGTTTATATATTTATAATAACTTGGTTGTACAATGCTTATATATTTTGTGCATTTCTTCAAGCTATACTCTCCTTCCGCCCTCCTCAATTCTCTTAACTCCCCTCTTTCTATTAAACCAGTTTTCTTGATTTCACTTGAATTACTGCGCTTTTATATTTCCCCCAATTTTTATGCTTAATTATTTAATGTAGACTTTATGATGATGATTGTACAATCGACCTAATATTATTTGCAAGATTATTGATAGGATGTAGCATGGCTTTCTCCTTGGCTCCAATCTAATCATTCTCAGTCCTCAACGACACCGTTTCTACGCCCCCAATCTCTTCAGGTTTTCCCCAACTTCACCTTTTTGACGCTGCATTTCGACATCTTAAGGTTATTTTTGTAGTAGGTTTCCTGAGAGACGGTCTCTCAATAAACTTATTTTTTATTAAGACCAATTACAAATTGACGAGGAAAAGGTTTTCCCCCAACCTCAACTTTGATGCTGCATTTCGATATCTTAAGGTTATTTTTTCATTGTAAATTTTGCTCTTGAAAAATATAATTACAAGTATCAAAATGACAGTATAATTTAAACAACACAAACATAATTAAATTAATACTTAAATAATGCTAAAAACTATAATAGCAAACTTTCAATCTGAGCTTTGCCGAGCTCAAGTTCGGCTCGGATTTGGTCAAGCTATTTGTAAATGCCTACGATTATCTCGTATAAAATTCAGTATATCTGGGATACATACAACTCCGGAAGCTAATTACTATCACTCTAGCAATGTAATAAGTTGAAAATGCACTTAAAAACAATCAATTACATACTACATTTCAGAATTCCTTCGAAATTTGTTCAAGTTTACAGCAACAGTTACATAAATCTTGTCTAAAATGTGATCAAGAAACTGGAAATACGCAAGTCTCCAAGAATTTTTCACCGTCAATGTGCCGCAAAATGCCCAAAATCCGGTGAAAAATCCAAGCACAATGCTCACATACAATCCAATATTGATTTTATCTTTGTCTTCGTCACAACGGCTTTGGACCTCACCGGTATGAAAACTAGGATTCCCTTGAAAAGCGTAAGACGAAAGATATGACAATTTTTTTGGTATTGAGCCTGATAAATTATTATAAGCGAAACTAGCATAGTACGGCTCTCTCATCTCAAGTTTACAGGGGATATCTCCAGTCAAGCTGTTGCCCGACAGATCAAGGTATCCAAGGTACGCGAGGTTCGCTATTGAACCGGGAATGGTACCCTCAAGTTGATTATTAGAGAGATCGAGATATGAAAGTGAAGATGGCCCCCCTAAGGAACTTGGTATGGGACCTTGAAGTTGATTGTTTGATAAATCAATGTGTGATATGGAATGTGAATCCCCCATCGCACTTGGAATGGTACCTTCAAGACAGTTATAGGAAAGATCGAGATACAGAAGGGAATACATCCCTGAGGCACCAGAAAACCCGAGTGTGGATGGAATTGAACCTGAGGCACATTAAAAACATGAGACTTAGTAACGATTTTTAAGACTTGAACTCGTGACCTCTTGGTCACACGAGCTCTAATACCATGTCAAGAAACCCTCTCAATCAAAAGCTTAAACTGATGGTTGGAGACCCATGATTGGTTTTATATTGTAACAAGTACAACCAAGGACATAGCAAATATGAAACATGAAAATGATAGTGGAGAAATGAGGGAGTGGATAAGGAAAAAAGGAACATGCATCTGATGTATTACTTTAGACCCCTATACTAATTGACGACTGTATATGTATTTTTTTTCCGATAAGTTATATTTAATTTCAAAACTCAAAATTAGCTAAATATTGTATTTATTTTAGCTTATTGTTTAAATGAGCGAGCTTTAAAAGTTTAGTATAACTCATAATCTTTAAAACAAAACTCAGAAACTATTTTATAACACTTAGATATTACACAACCAGTTGTACTACATCATGAAGCACATACCTAAGAGTGCATTACAAGAGAGATCGATGTGCATAAGACTTTGAAAATTCGCAATTGCATCAGGAATAGGCCCTTGAATAGAATTTCCCGACAGATCGAAATATTTCAGTGACAGTCTGAGTGATGAGTAATTATTAGTGTTGAAAAACCACTGAAAAATTGAGGAACTAGTAAATTTATTTCCGGAAAGGCTAACAACGCGAAGATTAGCAGATAGAAGAGACGAGGATGGAAGTCGCGTAGAAAGTTCACAGTCGTCGAATTGAAGGACCTCTAACAAAGGGAGACTGGCAATGCTCTGATTCCAGTTTGTAGCCTGGCTAAGATTTGTACCACTTAAGTTAATGTCTCTCAAGAAACTTAGCCGCGAAAGACAATTCACGCTCTTGGCAGAAAGTCCGACATTATGACTGAGATCAAGAGACGTTAGACGGGTAAGATTTTCTAGTTTGTTGGGTATATCCCCCCCGAAATAAGACCTAGAGAGGTTAAGGTAGCTGAGGTTTACGAGAGAGTGAATAGAACTTGGTATAATCATACCGTAGAAATAGTTTGAGCTAAGATCTAAGTAATTAAGATGCTTGAGCTCAGTAAGGGAAGGACTTAAAACTTGACTATACAAGCAACCCCATTGATGTGGAGAGCCACTGAGATTAAGACCGATTACATAACCCGACTGACTGCTGCAGGAGACACCCGTCCATGTACGTACAGTAGTCTGGTGTATTCGGATTTCCCCATGAAGACATCAACCCACAATCATCGTGTTGAATGCCTTGTTTGAATTTGAGCAAAGCATCTCGTTCTTGGTCGATACAAGAAATAATGTTTTTTCGATGAGCAACAACTGTTTTTCCGACATTACGACTCGCACAGACAGATAGGATAAGCAAACAAAGCAGAAAGAGATGTGCAGGAGTTGTTCTGATGATTTGATATTGCCAATTCATTGTGGACAAAGATGATCAAATAGTAAAATGTGGTTTTAGCTAATGAAGATGCTCGTTTTGCAACTTAATATACTGCTCGTATAAAAGTACGACTGTATTATTGGTTAGTAGACATGATCAAATGTGGCGTCTGTTGACTTGTGTGCAGTGGCGGAGCCAGGATTTGAATTTAGGGGGGCGAAAAATTTTAGGGGGGGCGAACGACTCATTTCATAAGGTACTTTTAAAAAATTTCGAAAAATTTCGCTAAAAACTTCAAAATTTTCAACCGCCAGGGGATGCGACCGCCCCTGCTAGCCCCGGCTAGCTCCACCACTGCTTGTGTGAGTGTGTGTTACTCTACCAATAAATATGTTCTCCTTCTTTCACGTAAAGATTGTATATAAATGACCCGTTCATGAATTATACATTAGAGATTGTACATCTAATTATATATTTTCTGAGTTTTATAAAAAATATTTTGAGTTTTATGTTAAAGAATTTGAGTTTTTGAGCATGTTTAATTAAATATTAAGCTAAAAAATACTACAATGCTTAAAAACTATACTTATAAATTAAATTAACTTTGAGTTTTTTCATCCTGATTTTTGCAGTACACATTTTACTCATCTTAGTACATTATTGACAATTATACCCCTCTCATTTCTCATCTCATTTTCCCTCTCTAATCTCTTTCTAATTTTTTTCTCTCTAATCTAGTGACCCAACTTTCATTCATCATCAACCATTTGACAAAGGTTGTTCCTTGTGCAGGGCTGCCGCCGGGGAGTAGGGTTGCCGCCGGCGAGGAGGGGTGCCGTCGGGCAGGAGGTTCGCTAATGGGGACGTTCTGGTGGACACCGATGTGGGCTGTGCCGGCATTCTCTTCTCTGGTCGACGCCGGTGACGCTGGTGGTGGACGTCGGTTAGGGGTAGCAGTTGTGCGGTGGGGAGTGTTGTGATGCGGAGGTGTGGTAGGTAGGTGTACTAGTACATGTACTACAATGAGTATTATTATAAGTATTATTATTAGTACATGCATGTACTACATTGAGCAGTGAGCACAATACATTACCTAAAGAAATTAAAAACCCTAATTAAAAAGCAATAAAGGAATAAAAATATAAAAACTAGTCAATTTATTAATATGTGCACAATGAAATACCCGTTCGTCATTTGAATAATCGTTCATTCTTGAAATTTTTTTATGTAATTTGAAGTAGGTTAGGGTTTAGAGAGAAGGTAAAGAGGAGGCAGGGAGAATTAAGTTGGATGTGTTTTTTTTTTGCCAAGGGTATCAAATGGAAAGTTTGGTATAAAAAGTACTAAAATGAGTAAAAAACGTACTGCGAAAATAAACTCCGAAAAAGGATTATATAACTTGCAAATTGTATATACTCGCAAAAATTATGTGTAAACTCAAAAAATAAAAAGGTATGAAATACTACAACCGATGTATAATCCTTATTGTCATAAATGACCTAACTTCCCCATTTAATGTTCAACAAATCTCATAGAAGACGGGTCGGATTGCCTCTCACAAAGAAGCAAGTGGTAGGGCAAGTGGGAACCCAAGTGACAACCTAGCTACTTGCCCTACCACTTGCCTCTTTGTAAGAGGCAACCCGACCTATCTTTATTGAAGACGGATATGCCCGAATTCAATGAGAATTTGTGTTAGGGTGTGAAAAATTGTAGAACTTTTGATTTAACCCACAAATAAAAAAAACATTAAACTAATCGACGTAATATGAATTGATTTTTCTAAACTCAAAACGACGAATGACTAAGTGTACCAATGTTGAATAGATCGATTTTTTAAAATCAAAACAACGAATTACTAAACGCAGAAATGTTGATCTAATCGATGTAAAACGAAATTGACTTTTTTAAGAAAAAAGAAAGAAGAAAGGCTAGGACGTGCAAGTCTTACGTCTAAAACTAGTATTAGTTTTACGATGATTAGTTTACCATTGTTACGATTAATAATTCGTCGTTTAATTTTTAAAAAATTGATTCGTTTAGCGCTTTTACTAGTTTAAACTTGTTTCACTTAGTAATCCGTCGTTTTAATTTTTGATTTCAAGAAAAACGATTCAGTTCACGTCGATTAATTTAACGTTTTTCGATTCGTTGGTCAAATTGAAAGCTCTTCAACAGTTTACTATTTGATATTAGTTGTTAGTTCAATTTGTCGATTAAATTATTTCTCAATTGTTTAATTGAAACGGTTGGGTGATAAGGATAATTTGGGTAGTTCATTAAAATTACCAAACATTTAAATTAATTTATCGTCAATATATTTAGCTATTGACTATCAATATCGAAACTCGATATCACCCGACATTGGCACTTGGCAAGCTAAGCATAACACTATACACAAATTCTCATTTGTGACGGGTCAATCTATCGCAAGCTTACGACATGTCAAATCCGCTCACTAAGAGCAAATGACAAGGCATGTGGGTCGTCCTGTCACAACTCGCAAGCAAGACTTAAAAGATGCCCAAATGAGAAAGGCGGGGAGTTAAGGCATTGTTTATTGGCGCCAACAACTTTCCCTCCTTTAATCACACTTAAACCACTTCTCCATCCTTCACCTACAATGGCGACGCTCCCCTTCCGTCCTCCTCAATTCTCCGACGTACTCTCTCTCTCTCTCTCTCTCTTAATTTTAATTGAATTACTCCGTATTTCAGTTTCCCCCAATTTTTATGCTTAATTTCGTGATTTTTTAATGCAATTTTTGTTATGATTAATGTACGATTGACCTAATTAAGTTCATGATTGTTGATAGGATGTAGCATGGCTTCCTCCTTGGCTTCAACCTAATCATTCTCAATCCTCAACGACACCGTTTCTACGCGACGACGATAATTTCCCCCATTCTCTCCAGGTTTTTCCCCAATTTCACCTTTTTAATGCTGCATTTCAGCGTTTTCAGCATTTTTATAGTGTAATTTTTGCTCTTGAATTTTTTTAATTAGTTAGATTATGAATTGGCTGTTGTAGTTGTTTAGTTAAAGAGCCTCTAAATATTTATACTGTTTGATAGCTAACAAAATTACATATTAAACCTAATTTTGTGAATTTTGTTTATATGGATTGTTTTCTGTGGTTTGCTAGTAATTTTGTGTATATGGTGGAAATGGGCCGTGTCAATTATTACAGGGGGGTTGGAATTAGAGTTGATCACAGAACATTAGTGTGACATCTCGAAATACGAGCATTGAGTAACGTCCGATGAAAATGAACCAGGATTGGGTAAATGAGGAGGATTTAAGTATATAACTCGGAATCTTTTTATCGATGAAGCTTATTTTTGTGGTTGGTGATTCAGTTGCCTTGATCATCCTTTGTTCAATAGGCAAGGAGTGCATATGGCAAGAAGTATAAGAAAGTGGTATTTAGTGACGGAGATGTTTGATAGAACGCCTTCAACTGATAACTTTGTTTAGATCTGAAAGTCTTCCAAACAAGTGATTGTATGGTGTTTGTGTACTACCAATCTTTTGGTGGTGTTTCGGAAAGGAAAAAGAATAGTGATGTCGGCACCTCACAAATGTTTGATCTTGCTTATATTTCATGATGCAAATTTTCCGTTTTCTGTATCTGCAATTTGTAGGATGTTGATATACGTAAAGGCGGAAACAGCCATGATAAAGATTCAAATCTCCTCATAAGTAGAGGAAGCATACACAAGCCGTATAATGGTTGCCGTTTGTACTTATCTGGTGAAGATAGCTCACCAATTACTCTTACACCTTGTGAAAAGGTATGTGTTTGGAGTTCTCATCGAGACCTTTTTTCGTATTCCAGAGATGCTGAGGTAGTAGATAATATGAGTGCTCTTGCTTGGGGGATGGATAATGCCACTACACTTTTTGTTAATGCCACAACAATACAAGGCAAGTCTTAGGGCATGTTAATTTTTACCGTCTCACAAATGAGTGGCATTAGTAGTTTCGGGGTGGCATTAGTAATTTTTACTGTATTGTCGTTCTAGCTCCATGATTCTAAAAGCATTGTATTCTTTTCAAACTTGCACTATCAGAGTCGTTTCCTTATCGTTTTGTTATTTGCTTCTCTTTGTCTCACCTATTCACTTTAGGAATAAGAAAGTACTTCGTATTTGTTAAAATAGGACTATGTCTTGCATGTCTTATTTCAGCCCAGACAACTAAAATGGACAACTTTTGATTTTCTTCTTTGCATAAGTCCCTATTTTATGTTAACTGAATCAAGGCTACTGTTAGTTGTCTAGTGTTTGATGTGTTATTCCAGACCAATATTTTAAAGCTCATTTATAGCTAGTTTACTACCATCGACTCCCCATGTTTCAATGTTGAGAGAAAAATATCGGAGACTGTTTGATATGCGATGTTATATTGTAGTGCATCTTGAAGGTAGAATATGGTGTGATTCACTCTGTAGTATTTTTCTTGCTATTAACTAGACTTATCTTCTGTTCATGCTTTCTGGTTTGCAGGTATTGCATTTTAACTTATATCTTTCGACAGATGGAGCATCCTCCATCAACGATACATCGCAAAATGACATCATCAAATCTGCTGAAGACAAAGCTTTACATCCTATTGAAGAGCTACATAGCCCAATAAAAAACAGCGTGCGCAATATGGACGATAATAATTCTGATATCATTGTTTTTCATCCACCAAAGGAAAACTGTTCTGGCAAAGTTTTCAAGAAATGTTCAAGCAAAAGTAGGAACTCTGAACCTAATAATTCAGAGATATACAATGCAAAGGGCGCTGAATGTGATGACATCAATGATGCCATTGAACTCTCTGTTGCAGCATCTGAAGCATTGGTTATACATGAAATAATACAAACTGAGTCAGTTCTAGAAGCTATGTCCTCTGCAGCTGTACTTGAAGTTGCTCTTCGAGTAAAACAGGCACGAGTTGATGGATTGCAAAATTCCTTATATTGCTTAAAGGATACGGATAACATATCTGAAACTCTTTCAGACTTGAGTGATTCTGACTTGGAAGATGTGTATAATGATGTTGGTTTTTCGATTAGCCGTTTGAACAATATTTCTTCCATGGATCCATCTGTTTCCCGGGTGAAAGATACTCCTATAACACATGTTTACCCTGATGGAGAGGGAGAAATTCAAAGTGAATGGAATCAAGATATGGAATATTTGAAGGATAGGTTTCTTGCGGGATATGTGGAGAAGAACCCAGACACAGATAAATCAAAGGACCTGCCAAATGTAACTTGTAATATGGAGCAGCATGAGAAGTCATACAGATATGCAAATTTTGACTCGATACCTGAAACTCCCTGTTGTCAGGGGCTTGAAACTTTGGATAATATACAGGTGAATCAGGTAACTGAGAACATGAGTTTTTTATCGACTCTTTTATTCGTACTTTTGGAGTATCCTCTATTCTAGGTCAAAATCTACAAGGACTCTTCAGTTTACTAAAAACCTTTTTTTTGCATAAACTAAATAATTTAGCCTGTATACATTGAGAACTTGAGATGAACGCAATTTTTTAAGGATGTTGCCTTTAGTCTTAAGTAGGGAACTGAAAAACTTGAGTGGCATGCAGGGAGAAAACGACGACAGGATAGATGATGAGCAATTAGCACATCAAAATTTGACATCTTCTCTTCAGTTGCTGCATGCTGGGAAAACAGGTATAGATTACATTCCGAGAACCTTGTCTTGTTATGGTATCATAGTCTGTTCAGTGTCCATGCTGGCTCTATTGAAAGATGTTTAATTGCGTAAGACTCGTTTCAATTTTCTGTTTACAGATATGAAGAAAGAGGATAGTGGATCATCATGTCGATCCCAGAGCCGATGGTTAGGGGGGTGGGGAGCAAAGGTATGCACTCCTGCTGTGTTCATTTGAGTACATAATCTTCACCTTTTAAATGATATTTCAGTCCCAAAACACGATCATTTTTCAAGTTTATACTTTCATAATGCTGGGCAAAATTATTAGTTAGAGATTCTCAGGATGGAACCAGTCGTGGAGTTTCTGCAGCATATGGCCTTAGACACCTCACCCTCCTTAGACACCGCACCCTCATAAGACCCGCCTCTCCTTTTTTTTGTAGGATCGTTACTATCAACTTTATTAGTAATTGCTACAATTGTTAATGACATATCATGTATAGGCAAAGCTAGCATCAGGGTATTGTATATGTCTTGAGCTTAAGCTTTATAAAAATTGTGATGATTCTGGCTTTCTGAGATGAGCTCAAGCATCATCGGTGTTCAAGAGATGAGCTGAAACTTGTGTAATGCCTTCAATTTTTTGTGCACATACTTGTGCGTCTGCCTTTCTGAAAGAACAATACTAAGCTAAAGTGTCTTCTTTTAACTAGGATGGAGATTATTGTGATGGAAAGCAATCAAATTATGCAAAACCCATTGGTAAAATGCTTATCAATGAGGCTAGTTATCTTTCAGAGTCGACATATGTTGCTCCAGATCAGAACTCGGTTGTGAATTACCATCAAAGTTGCTCAAAATCTTCAGAATCTAACAAACTGTCGAAAGATTCATGCAAGATAGCAATCAAAGAGACATTGGTCAGTCAGGATGTTGTCAAAGATTCTAATTCATCATTTATTGATTCTCTTTGTTCAATGGTTCCCTGTAGCATTACCTCAGAAATAGGCAAGTCTTCATTGGGCAACAAGGAAATTGATAACAGTAGAGTGATTACTGCTATTAAAAGCTTGAATATTGGTACAAAAATACCCTCGGAAAACCTTGAAACAAATTCTGGTCAGAATGATGAAGAGACTGTGAGGAAGGAGAGTACTAAGTTGATTCTTGGTGATGTTGGTGTCAATCCTGTTAACCGGAGGCAAAAAAGATCTCTCAGGGACTATAGTAGGGGATCACCAAGAATTTCTCCAGCTTCACTTGAAAAAAAATTCAAATATGGGCTTGAGGAAGCAAGTAACGAGAAGTTACTTTATGGTATGGTCAACAACTCCATTAATCCCAACGATCTATCGAAGCCCTTATGTGTAGAATTAATGCCCGGTTATACTTCTGCCAAAATAAATGAGCAACATGAAGATACGAGGCTGCTGACAGTGGATCAACCTACCGGCTGTCACAGCACTTTAACTGAGAAAGTTCCTGACAAACAGCCACTTGTTAGATCCATGGCAAGGTGTACTACTCCGAAAAATAGTGAACAACATTATTTGAATTCAGTAGGAATACCTGTCGAGGATCATTGGAAGGAAAGTGATAAAAATCAAGCACAGGTGCATACTCATATGCAAGAGATACCGAAAGCACCTCTTGTTTTGCATCAAAGGACACGGCGATTTAGAGCCCCTAAGTTCCCTGTCAATGATCTCCCAACAGGCATTCAGGCAGATGATCAAGGACCCAAAAACATCCATCACAAGAGAAGAGAAGTTCCCAAGGGCCAATTAAGAAACCTTCCTAACATTGAAAAGACAGTAAGAAAACGAGTTCATTTTTCAGATGCTGACATCAAATCTTGTTCAAATAAAAGGCCGAAGAAAAATCCCTCTTTTAAAATAAGTAAGTACTGTCTGCCTGTCTTGTCACTTTCAATGTATGATCAATATATAGATTTTATGGCGTCTTGTAATTGTGATCAGTTTATTCTCAATAGGGTCAGGTAGAAGTGTCATCAACAGGCTTGATCATATTGATGAAGAGCAAGGCATCACATCTCAAGAAGTAAAAGAGCGTCTAACAAATTGTTGCTTGAAAGGAAGAAAGAAATTAGTATTCCAAGGATTAGACTTTTTGCTAACAGGGTTTTCTAAAAAGAAAGAACAAGAAATCGAAGCGCTATTAAGGAAACATGGTGGTATGATCCTCCCCGATATCCCAACTCCTCTTCCTCGTTTGACGGGAAGGACTGCATTCAAAAGTGATGCAGAAAGGCTTCCTGTTGTCATATGCTCAAGAAAGGTGAAGTTCTTTACGCTACGAGTTTTTTCCCTTTGTTTTCTTTAGCATTTTTTTTATTGAACAGTCATTGATAATTTAACCAACTGGGATAATTTAAGCCCTGTTAAAGAATACACGTCTAGTATGCTACTTGCACCTAAGTACTACAAGCCTACTAAATTGTCCTTGACAATAAGTTGGAACATGCTACCAAAATGAGGCAGGGAAGTATCCTCATCTATTTGTTACCAGCATGCTATTTTTTGGTTCCGTCTCCTCATCTGGTGAAAATATCTACTCTCATCCTTGCTGACAAATGACAACACTTTTTCTTCTACTTCATAACACAGTTACAATGATCCTCCTGTGCAAATAATGGCAATTTAGTTTTGGAATTATGCAGTACGAGATCTATTTTGCCTGTTTATTGCAGTTACTTACTGATCTTTCAGGTGTTGATATTTATAAGCATTTTAAAAATGTAAATATGTCATTTAAGACGGAGTTTGCATGTTTGTTGCAGTTACAAACAACAACGTTCTTGTATGGCTGTGCTGTGAATGCCTTCTTGCTTAAAGCTGGTTGGGCATACGATTCAATTAAAGCTGGTTCTGTACTACCTCCCGATAAGTAAGCCATACAACCTTTGTTTACGTCAATGAGTTGTGTTGTTGCTTCTCGATTTGTACTCCTGCTATGCTGCTGCTACTATCAGGGTGGAATTACTTTAATATATCATTTTCGTTGACTTTCTTTGTATATGCTCCCCAATTATCACACCTATTTCAAAATTAATGACCAATAAATGATGGGAGTAGGGGCAGAAAGAAAACAGAGAGAAAAAAGAGATGTAATCCTGGATTGTTTTTTCTGAATTGCGCATCATGAGAATGGGCTTTTAAACGGTTGCGGCTGTTCGCCTTCTCACAAATTAACTTGGTTGTTAGAATACCAACTGTTTTGCATGCCTCAATCTTCCTGTACTAAATGGAACTTTGGCACTTCGGAAGATGATAAAGACCGCGTATTGTGGTATTTGGTTCTCAGTTAGGGTGAATGCACTTTATTTGGAAATGCTTCCTTCGGCATTCCTTATCTGAAATTAGCTTATGTTCATCGACAGATATGAAATATTATCTAATCGGGCTGAGAGGGTGCTCAACCTTATTGGAAAATCAATTACTCAAAATGAGGTTGACTACATCTTTGTGAACGTTGGAATTATGCTGCATGGAACACATAGCTTTTGCACCAGATTTGCTAAATGTATCAAGGTACCAATTTTAACCTATGTATGCAACATAGGTTTCAACCTTAGATAAACAGATATAGCTGAATCAACCTCACATCTGAGAGTAATTGACCTAAAATCAGTATACCAATGTCTGACTTTTGCCTTCCCTGCCTCTACAACTTCAGCATGGACGGGGACTAGTGTACAAAAGTTTACAGTGGTTGGTTCAAAGCATCGAAAAGAAGAAAATCTCTCTTGGAGCTATAGTCGTTGAGGAAGAGAATCGAGCAACCCGTCACCTGAAGAAGTATGCCTCCGAGCAAAAAATTCCCGTTATGGTTCGTTGTACTTGTCATCATTTAGTATGTTTAGTCGATTTATCGGGATTCTCTTATATTTCTTTGTCTGAAAAATCTGCCTGACTTGCTCTTGGTATACTCCTCGCAGCCAGCAAGCTGGATTGTAAATAGCTTATTTGAAGGGAAGCTACTTCCTGTACCGGGTAGCATCAATACGCAGCAACCGCCAGCTACCAAAGTTCCCGTTGCTTCGTCATTACAGGATTGGAGTCAAGAGATCTGATATTTTGATTACTTCTAAGTTAGTCAGTCTCTAGTAAATATTAATCTTCATCTCAAGTTAGTCTCGAGTCTTGGATGATTTTTTTACTTCATCCCTTGTATGAATTGTAATTGTTAATGTTATGGAGTATGGTCCAGTTTTCGAAAAATTGTAAATACTTCATGATTAACTATGCCATATTTGCAAGCTATGCTTGCCAGATTTCCGGCCACAATTAGTTGTGTTTACATGGAAATTGAAATCATAAACAGCATTTCTAACGGTCGTCTGGTTGCCGACAGTGTCAGGTCCAAAACAATACACAACTTCAATCATGAGAATTATTTGATCGATTGGCACCAAAGAACAATTGGAACTCGAAAACTCAAATTCTTAGTTATTTACATGGACTCAGTTTTAATATTTGTATCCAATCAAAATAGTTACAATTTCCATGTGTATCAGATACCCTTCCACTCTCCCCGGTATAACGTCGATTCTATCCATACGAGACAGTTTATTACCACAAAATTTTAAAATCTACCTACATTGATATCCCGTGTACATCAATTACCAGTTTATCATTACTAATACAGTAATTAACAAGGATCCGAACTGGCTCTGATTGAGTGTGTGCCTCAATCTATCAACCCCTATGAAACTGTATGGTGATTGGTGAATGAAAAATCAAAAACCGGACAATATTACACCCCGATTTACATATTTAAGCTAATAATTTTCCATTGTATCAACACATGTTGAAGAGAGCATAAAATACTATCTACCATTCTCTTCCTCCCCAGCTTCAAACTCTCTAACACTCTCGACGATATTCTGGATCTTCCTCGAAAGGCTCTGGTTATGTTCATCAATGTGCTCGAACACCATCTCTAGATGTCTTTTGTATGTTGCACATCGCTTCTTCTCAATAGCCAATTGTTGTGATAGATCCCGGATTTTGTCGTGCTCATTCTGTGGAAGCAGCGCCAAGGTCAATCATGATGAAGAATGCAAGGGTACTTGTACTAATAGATAATAAACCACAACCCAAGCCTGTTCTCCTCCAGACTCAGGACTAGATTATATTGTGCAATTTAGCTAAGCCCTTACACCTAAATTGAAGGGACTACCTCAGACACTCCACTTTGGTTGTGTGTCACATGCCCGACACTTGAAGCATCCGACACGACACAACAACACTTCATGGAAAATAACCGTATCCGACACTCCAACAGCGTGTCGTGTCACATAGAGCTGAGTCAGCATAACATAGCCAGCAAGTCATTCACAACATCAACACCTCAAAAGACTCCTTTACTAGATCATACTGAATGATCATTGATCACCCTATAGGCCTCAACAATATGAATCGTAACGAGAGAGGACACCACCAAAGACATTCATAAAATCTAGCATCAACTTTTTGAACTGAACATCCTTACGATGATTTTTAAGTATCCTTCTGTTCGAAGTTACAAACAAAAGACAAACTTCCAACAACCTATTATCCCAATGTGAAGAGGCTCAAGACTTCAAACAACCAACTTCCAGACCTTCAAAGATCTAGCACTAACAGAGGATACTGATTTGAACTAATTGACATCGGCATTATATATCATTATATAAGGCTTATAAGCTAATAAGTCAGATTAGACTCTATAACTCTGACTAACAGATTAGGTTTCAACAGGGTAGAAGCAGCTAAGATGCTAAATCAAAAACCAAATATGTCCAGCAAGCAAATCCAAGAACAATGAAATAAAAACTAAATTCCGAATCCACGAAAACTTACTGGATATTGATCAAAAATAAGATCTTTTCGACCTTTTCCAGGTGTTAAGGGATGCGTGTGTTCCTTCACAAACTTCGTCACCACCCATTTACCGGAAGTTACTTTCCTCGCCAAAATCATCGCCCTACACCCTACCCTAGTTTCAACTCTCTGCCGAACAACCTTCTCACGTTTATCAGCCGATTTGTAACCTTCTTTATTACACACCAATGATCTGCCTATAGCTGTCCCATCCCGTCTTGATCGAGACAACTTGCTAACTCGAATAACAAATCCCACGCGTGTAGCATAGGCATTATAATATGCATGGGCAGCCGCTTCTGACTCAAATTCTTGTCCAACATAGGGCTCATCTAATGGCTCTCCAACCGGAATATCACTCTCGAATAACTCTTCGTTTATCTCGTCATCTTGGCTCTGTCCCCCTTCCACAGAGCTTCCCCCCATTTCACCTATTTCATTCTCATTACAACCCTTCTCCTCTGTCTCCGCCGAGTTTCCCTCTCCGTCACCATTAACATCTCCATTGATCCCAAAGTCCACTGCATTATGACCGTTATCCAAAACTCAATTCATTCGATTTTAAACAACATAAACTCAACCAATTCACGAAAGTAAAGGCAATCATAAGAAAGCTCATAGTCATATTCACTCTTCATAAGTAATGACATATTTCTAGTTTCTATTTTTTATAGGGTTAACAACTCGCTATTCTTTGGTCCTAGATTACTATGAAACAAAGCAAAAGGCTCGCTAAACTCACCGCACTTCTTTTCTTTCATTGTGAAGTACCAGTCATTCCACGAAATTCATAAGAACAAGAGTTAGCTCAAGTAATAATGCTCTCTTACCCCATGAAGTCGGGGTTCAATTCTTAACCGCGCGACATAGGATAAAACCGAATTTAAGACGGGTCATCAGTAAACAACCTCTATGTATTATTTAACATTTTTAAAGCTACAACTCCACAATTTATACCACAATACATTCACTAGAACAAAATTTCTAGTAATATTTTGCAAGTTGCAACCCACTTTAAAATAAAATAAAATAAATCAACAATTAACTAATATAAAGACAATGAATATAAGGGTCTAACCAACAATAAGATCAATTAACTACTAAAAATTATAATAAAAAAAGTCAAATTTACAAAGAAAGAACCCTAAAAAATTACTTACTTGATTAAGTGAAGGGAATTGCAAAGTGGGTACCTCAATTCACACCAAAATAAATTTTATCAAATTATTAATCAATTTTTTAAATCATTATTTTCAAGTTTTAGGAGAAAAAATGTTGGTAGTATTGAAACAAAGGGAAAAGAGTTAGAAGAGAGGAGAATTGTGTGTTTGGTAGTACACGTGATACATCACGTGATAATATTATTTGTTATTTTTCGGGTTGGAAAATAATTTTATTTATTTATTTATTATATTTATTGGCCATATTACAAATCCCATAAACAATTTCAGCAAAAACATTCAGTAATTCTACTCACTGATCACAGTGATCAGTATTGATCAACAATTTACAACATTAGTCGCAATTTCGAGGGTTCTCGTAAATTTACGGAATAAGGGAGTCGGATGTACGCGGTCTTACCATACATTTTATTGTTTTATTTTATTTAGTGGTTACAAAACGTTAGTGATTAATTAATTTACTAAATGTAACAATTATTTTGAATTTTGCAGGTATTGATTTTAACATACTTCAACAATAATACACTTTTACAATATTTTGTATACCACGGTATGACGTATGGCGAGCGATGTTATGCATGTTAAGTGTTCGACAAAATGTCTCAATGGGATTTCGTGTTAATGTGCTGCTTTACGATGCTTTATTTATTTTCCGGGTTATTGGGATTCTCGCTGTCGTAATTGTTGCTTTTTGTTTAGGTTTTTATGTTTGTGGATTCTCAGAAATAAGTTATAGATTAAGATCGTCTTACACAATAATTACTTAAACTAAGCTCGTAATATTATCTGAAATTGTTGAATTTTTGCAGTTACATGGTTGTTTTGTGTGTCATCTGTACTGTATGCAACTTACTTACCATATTAATTCATCATATCAAATCATGAACTCATGGTTCGTTGGAATGTTGAGTCGTCTTTGCGATACTTTAATTTTGGTAAATGCTTGTACTTTGCTTCCAAAAGCATGACTTAGGTAGTAAGATTGACAGGAATGACTGAATGATGTACATGAATACTGCAGCTGTGGGATTGTGAATGTTAAGCATTTGGATTTGACGTTTTTCGACATTTTCACATGACTGCCTTCTCCATAAACTACCTCCGGCGGGTTGCTAGGTTGTCTGTCTCGCTAATCAACTCTACGTCAAAGGATTCTTTTACGCCTAGGTATTCATCATTTTCCTTTTTCCGTTCTTGGTTACTATTTCATCTTTTCACTTAGTGTTGTCAAATTGTGAGAAAGGAAATACGGGAGTTTCATCTCTGTAAGACCTTTCATGACTTTATCAAATCGCTTTAGGATAGAAATTAATCGTGTACGTCTCAAAAAGTATTGGAAATATTAACAAGCTAAAACAGGTGGATTGAGCATAGGGAAAACCCACTGTTTACTCATTTTTGTAGTTTTGTGCTTTGCCTTGCAGGTTGTTTTCACATAACAGCGGTTTTAATTGGAGGACTTCGACAAAAAATTTCCCAAGCCCTTCAAGGCAGTCATTTGAGTGCAGAAATTTCAGTCACGGGACGGTGAATTTGGTTATATCTCAAGGGAAACCCAGATTTGAAGTACATGAGGTTGATGCTCCGACGAAAGAGAAATGGCAGACGAAGAAGAGACTCAAGATGAAGAGGATGAGGGAGAAACAAATAAGAAAAGCGGCAAACAGACGAGATCCACGACGTCTCACTCTTAAGAGGAAGAAACAAAAGTTTCCTAATGTGGAAGAAAGGATTAAGTACAAGATTGAAAAGGTGTTGTTAGTATTACTCTGAAATTATATACTTTTATCAATGTTCTTGTTTCGTAGAGTTTACCTATCCGATGTGCTCTCTGTATCATTTGAAAGAGCGGGCAATAGTGAATGTTTATGAACCTCTAATTACTAGTCAAATACTTAAATTATATTGTCGGTCACTTGCAGGCAAGAGCTAAAGAGACTTCACTAGTTGAACGGCTCAAAAAGTATGAAGTCTCAAAGGTTCAGGGCCCGGTTGTTAAACCACATGACCTGACCGGAGAGGAACGGTTTTATTTCAAAAAGATGGCACAGAAAGGGTCTAATTATGTTCCAGTTGGAAGAAGGGGTCTTTTTGGTGGAGTCATACTCAATATGCATCTGCACTGGAAGAAACACGAAACAGTGAAGGTGTATTTCAAGCCTTGTAAACCTGGCCAGATACAAGAATATGTACGAGAATTAGAGCGACTGAGTGGCGGGGTAGCTATTCAAACTATCGGCGATGACACTGCCGTGTTCTATCGAGGAAAGAACTATGTGCAGCCTGAAATAAGGTCCCCCATTGATACATTATCAAAGAAAAGGGTATGTTTTCCTAACCATGCATACAGTGAGAAAAAAACTGAGAAAAGGAAAACACCTCTCGATGCAATTTTCATATTGGATTATTAGAAACAGTCTCTATCTTTTGTTAACAGTAAACAACTAAACACACACCATTTCCGGGAGCCCTTGCTCTTGAGGCACTAGCGTATGGCTGTCTTATTTCATCTGACCTATAAAAGAGTAATGAATTCCAAAATGGGGCATGAACCCATAACTGGACTTGTGCAAGGGCGGTGATCTCGGACTTCTGTTATTTTATGTTTTTGGTCGTCGCAAATAAGTTTATGGCGACTGTATGTTATAAACTTGCTTGCCCATAAAATCATGTTGCGACAAGGGGTTTCGGAGTTGGTCTAATTCGTTGTATCTTTTTGTCGCCAGGCCTTGGAGAAATCCAAGTATGAACAATCACTGGAAACTGTGAGGCATTTTATTGCCATTGCAGAAAAGGAATTGGAGCTCTATTACAGGCATATAGCTCTTTATAGTAATAAAAACGATCAGAGTGTCAATATGGGTGATCAAAATACAAGAGATGATGAAAACAAGGCCTTGAATCTTCACTTTGCTAAAAGCAAGCATCTTGATTCGGCCAGTGATTCTGATACCATTTCTGGATTAGAATATGATTCAACCGATGAAGAGTTAACGGGAATGGAGTCCTCTAGTGATCTTGAGCAAGATGCCTGCTGCATATCTGGTGTCAAAAATCAGGATCCTGAAGAGACACAATGCTTTTCCGAAATCCAGAGAAACTTGTAAATCAAGAATACAGGTAAACTTGTAAATTAGAATCCATTTGATCTTTTAACTGTTCCTGAGCATTTGTATCAGTTGGTTAAGGTTTAATCTATTTGTAATAGAGACCTCGAGTTCAAGAATCTGAGAATGCAGCCGAGTTAGAAATCCCGAGGTTGAGCTTTGCGACCTTTATGGACTTATCTAGTTTTAATTTGGATCAAACCATATAGTGCAAACATGGAAAATGTATTGTCAAATTGACTATACAAGTTTCAGACTGGTTTTGCTGTTTCTCCTGTTTGCGGTATCTGATGTTTGTGAGGAAGGTCATCGGAGACTGTTGAAATCGTCGGCTAAGATTTATATTATGAAGAAGCCCACGACGTCTGGGTGGTTCACAAAAGTAGTTGATTAATCTGTTAATCCAGAACTCGTTTAAAATGAACACTAATGAATCCTATTACTTCTACAAATGTGACTGGTGGCAACTGGCAAGGACTAAGGAACTAAAAAAGCAGCGGTTTCAACCGTGAAGTACCCCAGTCGTCGAGCTAGTAGAGCACAGCGACAGACAGACGGAATAGAGGTGTTTGAGTACAAAAACGTTTATTATTTAGCTTAAAGGATAATGATAGGACGTCATCAGTTGTACAAATAGACAGAGGTAACATATTAGATTACTATCACTAAATTTTTGTGTATGTAAAGAGAGTAAAAATAACATTTTTTATTCCAGCGGGATTTGAACCCAAATCATTAATACCAACTCTCATGTCTTTCACAAATTCTCATTTGTGACGGGGCGACCCGTATCGCAAGCTTAAGACGGGTCAAGCCCCTCTCACAAAGAGCAAGTGTGGGGGGCTCCATTTGCCCCTCGCTTGCCCTCTGTGAGGGGGCTTAACCCGTCTTAAGTTTGCTATGTATGGGCCCGTCGCAAGTGAGACTAGTCTGAGACTAGTCGTATATCTTAGCAACCAAATTAGTTTACATCTGTATATCCGTCGCTAAATACGATGACATGGAGTGATTAATATCACAAATTCTCGTTGAAGACAACGCATATCCGTCTTTCATGAAGACGGGTCGGATTTCTTCTCACAATAACGCGAGTGAGGATCCATTTAGTTCATCATTTGTCCTCCCACTTGCCTCCTTATGAGAGTATTATGACCCGTCTTCATTAAAGACGGATATACACCGGTCATATTAGCTGATGCACGTACTTGAATTTGTCTTCTCTGAGTACTGAGTAGTGATCACTCAGTAATTACTAATTAGTCTACTGTTCTATGTGAATACGAGTCATAAAATGTGCACGTGAGGAAACCGTGGGTGCTGACGCATCATCCGTGGGCCCACAATACGGCCGAAGCATTCTGTAGCAATTCTGTGGATTTCTATTTTCTACGCCAAAACCGGCCTTTTTTTTTGATAAAATATTACTAGAGGGTAGTATATAACTAGAAAAATTGTTCTGTCTTTGGGGAGAATCGTACTCCTTACACTCGAGACATTATAATATTTCCTCCTTACACTCGAGACATTATAATATTTCTTTTTAGTCCTCCTGTGCAAGGAGGACGGTCTTTCTGGAGACATAAGAAATTTTTACAAAACTAAGGGGCGTTTGGTTCGAAAGGAAGGAATGGAATGGTATGGAATGTCATACCACTAAGGATTGGATTCTATATCCCATACTTGCTTTATATTGTTTGGTTCAACCTTGGAATGGAATAGAATGTTAAAGATTATGGAATGGAGTTTGAATCTTGGGGTAAGATTTGGGTATGAGATTAGAGGGGGTTGGAATGGATTTAGAATCCATTCCAAATTGCCCCAACCAAACACTAGAATGGAGCAAATCCATTCCATTCCATTTCAACTTCCCCAACCAAAAACCCCCTAAGAAGCTAAATTAATACTCCGTACTACTTGTAAATGGTTGTATTTGTTAGTAAGTACTTTTACCTTTAATATAATCTAAATTATGAGAAACTTTGACTAAAGATACAATTACATTTCATGGTAATGATGATATTGTATGATAAGCGGGAGAGTATTTATGGGGTATAATACTGTAAAAAAAAAAATACGAATTATAACAATAATGAATTTATATCTACATAATGGTGAAAAAAAATGGAATATATCTCTAAAACAAGCATATAAAGAAAATGAAAAATTAAAAGGAAGTCTGTATTAGAAATCGTGAGTGAGGAAAGATTTTCGCTTTTATTATTCGTTAAGTTCGTTGTTCGTATCAATTACATAAACTGATCATCTCTATTATGTGCAGAGAGTTCTACGCTATTATATATGAAAACAATTCCAACCCCAACCCTAGGTATATCAAAATACTTTCCTTATCACAAGTCTGACTTAGATATACTATCGTATACCCATTTCTAATCCTATTAGTCGGAGAAAGAATTATCGAGGAGTATTTTCAAAGACATTTTTTCAAGGTATATCAAGTCACAGCGTATATTCTAAAAATGAGAATGCATTATTTTTATTTCACTCGAGGATTATTGAATTTTATAATTTATAATAATTTTCTTATAGCTAGATAGAGGTCTGGGGTGATACGCGCATATGGTACACTGTATCTCTAAAAGTATCACATAAACTTTTTTTAAAAATAAAAATAAGAACAACTTATTTGATAGGCGGGTTGTGACAATAATTAGAGTTTTATTTGTGAGGGACTTTTTAAATATAGATAGCTAATTATTGGGGTATAGGGAGTGATAGTCTATTTAGAAATAAAATTTCATTGATTCTAACTAAAAAAGTAAAAATACAACAAGAAAGGTTTCAAAAAAATACTACGGAGTATGAGAAAGATATAAGTAAATTATTAATTGATGCATATCCATTATACTGTAATTTGGTAATAAAGAAACATAAATTTTTTATAAAATGGCAATATATGCTTGAATGGTAAAATAAATTCAAATATCATACTAAAATAATACTGTAGTAATTTTTTAGATATTAGCAAAAAAATTGTCTTATTATCTTCATAGTGGTCAAATTTAGATACATAGGAGCAACTCCAACAACGAACTACAACATCTTGTAACTTGTATGGCTCCAGTATTTTACTTTTAACCAATGAGATAATTTAGCTTTTATTTTTTTTAAAGCAAGCCATGTAGCTTGACAAAGCTATCATGCTTGCAAGGTCCACTTAAATTTTCAACTTCAATGGTAAACTACAAGCTTATAAGTTTGCAAAAATTGCAAGTAAATCCTTTGAGATAAATCATTAGAGTTGCCTAATAAGTCAATAAGAAGCAATACATGTCCGACTATTCGTGTGTAAGACAGACTTGCACAAAAATATTGTAAAATGGGTTATTTTTAATAACTAAATTATGGATCATTTACATGTATTAGTAGTATGTCTTTTACAATTTATACGGTACTTAACAATACGAGTAGTTTAATCTTTTCCAAAAAAAAAAAAAAAAAGTTTAATTTGTTTAATATTATCACTCACAGTCACAGTCCTACATACTCAGACTGAATCGTTCTCCATTGGATATTTGGATCGACATTCAACAGGCAACACCAACTAGGCAACTACCTCTTTAATATCTCCCATACTTTTATTGTATTTATTATGTTACTTGTATTGTCTTACGGTGTGTATCTTTAGTTTTATGCAAACAAACCACTTTTCTTATCTTAAATTGGATTAAATTATACCTCAAATTTTAAACTAGTTGGAAACATATCAATTTCCATTACTTTCTCATTAAAGTCATTATCCATTATCTTTAATAACTTGGATAACACCATATTTTATTTCTTAAATTAGCTATAATGGAAATAAATAATTAAATATATGAGGGGAGAATAAAATGTAAATTTATAATTTTTATCTCGTATATTATGTATAATTTTATAGTATAATATTTTACAATCTTATAGTAATATAGTATATAATATTTTACAGTTTTATACTATAAAAAAATTTATTACCAACTTATTAATATTCTACATTTTAAAATATAATCATAGAGTAGAACATTTCATGAAATATAAATTTATGATATCACACATACTTATTTACTTCTATTTCTACAAAAACCGTCTTACACCATATTCCGTAATCAACTTACCATAAAACCGTCTCAATTAATTGCCGTATCCGACATACCACTTATGTAAATTTTTTATTTTATTTTATCAATCTTATTAATCCTAGTCGGATTAGAGTCATAATCCTAATCCTAATAATAAAAAAGAGTAGTATATCCAAATTAACCATAATCCACCTTAATTTGGAAAGATTTACAAGATAATTTCACTTATTATGGTAAAATTATGTTTATACTTGCATTTATGATGAGAATATTTTGTGAATCTTTCCAGTTATTAATGTGTGCCCTGAGGGCACACGTTAGAAAAACCGTATATATATATATACTCTCATACAAACCTCTCTATATCCTCATAATATAGTCTTTCATATCATATACTAAAACACACACAAAAAACTTCGAAGAACCTTGAAAAACATTCAACAATGGCGGAAAAAATCAATGGCGATAACAAAACAAAAGGACTAGTCGTATCCTTCGGCGAAATGCTAATCGACTTCGTTCCGACAATTTCCGGCGTTTCTCTCGCAGAAGCACCGGGATTTCTCAAAGCGCCGGGAGGTGCGCCGGCGAATGTCGCGATCGCGGTTGCGAAAATGAACGGAAATGCCGCTTTTGCCGGGAAACTTGGCGCTGATGAGTTCGGGCGCATGTTAGCGGCGATTTTGAAGCAAAACGGCGTCGTTGATGAAGGAATTTGTTTTGATGAAGGTGCGAGAACTGCGTTAGCGTTTGTCACGTTGAGATCTGATGGTGAACGTGAGTTCATGTTTTATCGGAATCCTAGTGCAGATATGTTGCTTCGTCCTGATGAACTTAATCTCGAACTTATTCGTCAGGTTGATTTCTGATTTCGTTATTACTCTTTCCGTCTCAATTAGTATTTGTTTACTTTTAATTAATATATATTTCGTACAGAGAATGCAAATTTTGTTATCATTGTCCGTCTCAATTATTTGTTTGAGTTTGATTAATATATTTCGTACATAAAATATAAAAGATCAACGTAAATAATAAATAAAATAATTGAGACGGGTAGAGTATTTTTTTTGTGATTTTGATTGTTTTTTTGCTATAATTTTGATTGATTTTTGAGTAATTTGATTGTGTAGGAGTATAAGACTAGGGAGTGAAAATTAGAATTTATTTATGATATTTTCGCTTTTCGAGCTAATTGAGATTTTACAAAAGAAACTATTTTACGATTAATGTATTATATTACTTTCGCGATTCCGTTTGTGTCAATCTCCCAAATATAACAAATGTAAACAATTCAATTGGACAAGAAATTAATTAATTAATTAATTTTAGAGTGGAGATAGTAATAAATTGTGTTATACGAATCTGAAATCAGTAGGTCTTGCTTGTGGGTCGGATCTTGCGACGGGTATTTTGTGAGAGGAAATGGGTAGAGGGGACAAGGTGGGCACCCCCTATGTGCTTCTCCACTCACCCTTGATGGGTATTTTGTGAGAGAATATGGTATCCCGGTCTTAAATGAGAAATTGTGTATAATAGGATTGGATAAACAACGTTGAATAATATGTGTAGTAAGTATTGGTGGAGCTAGGGAGGCTAGCAGGGGCGCTCGCCCCTCCTCGCGGTTAAAATTTTTGAAGTTTTTCAAAAATTTTTAAATGTACCTTATAAAATAGTAATTCGCCTTCCCTAAAATTTATCGCCTCCTAAATTCAAATCCGGCTCCGCCACTGATAAGAAGTATCGAAATATTGCATGAAGAAATAAAGGAGTGTATGAGTTTGTTTTGTTTCATATGTTGTGTTAATAATCTTGTACATTCAATGACTCAAGTAATGTACTCTTATTGTGAATTTATTTCCCGTGCAAAGTTTTGGCCTTTTGTTGAATTTTGACAATGTACAACATTTTATTATTGGTTTGATTTTTTTGTTCAAGTTTTTGTACATTATTGTTTTTTGCGGATACATAATAAACTTGCTTGCCAACTTTTTGTTAGTACTCTTGGTATTTTATTTGAGGAACATGATGCTAATGTCTAATGATCTAGACAAGAAAGTATGTGGTAGTTGTATGTAAAATGATTCCTACAAAGCGGATTTTATGTTCCATTTTATGTCATCACATTATCACCAATATAAGTCACCTAACAAAGTAGTGAAACACGAGATATTAACTAGATCAACAAAATTTTAGGATAATATTGTCTTACAGTTTGAGATGGTCATTTCATTGATTAATTACTTGGGGACGATCTCACCCAATAAGTAAGTTACGGACACAAGTCTTCTTCAACTTTCTCCTTTTACGAATAATGTTAGTCATAAATTCTTGTTTCAAACGTGGCGACCCCTCTTTTGTGACGGAATTTTACCCATCTGAAAAAATAAGACTGGTTGCCCCGTCTGAAACAAGACTAGCTGAACAATAACCTCTTAGACATTTGTAAGAGAAGAAAGTAGCTAGAAAGTCTAATACAATTAGTCATAGTTAACAAGACACCGATATTATCGAAGTTATGATGATAGAGATGAAATAATCGGTAATGTACTGTAACTGGTGAAGTAAGAGTAACGTTAAACATTTACTTTGATCTGTTGGGAAATGTAACGCACTTAAGTTTGTGGGGGCCCATCGTTAATTACGATGTCTACTCACTCAAAGTGGGACCCATATCAGTCTTACCCCACCTTCTGCAGAAATCAAGGGTCATAAAATTAATTTTTGTTGTTAATACGCTCTCATTCTTGACGGCACTAATCTGATTCTATTAATGGATTCTATTAATGGTTTGTTATCGGCTTATAAGGAATTCTTGTGTCCTTCGGAAGGACGGTATTTCTTACTCTTAAGACTTTTAGGTGTAAGGAGGCCGGTTTTTCCGGAGACAAAAGAATATTTCATGTTTATAGTGCTTTGCATGCAAGTTGATTTGTAATTATGCTAGGTCACTTTTCATGATGCATGAGCATGATTAATGAGATGAGGTGTTAATAGTACTTGCTATAATTAATAATTAAATTAAGAAGTGGGCAAGAATCTTTTAATTTAATACTCCTTATTAATTAATGTCATGCCGTTTGATCTTTACTTTTGACCTTGATGGGATGCGCCAACCTAAAAGAGAAGAAAAAGCCAAGATTGATTGGCTTTGTCACTTTGATCCCTTGATGCTAATTGAGAAAACAATTGATATAGTTTTTTTTCTCTCTAATTATGGGTAATTTGAAAATTGAAAGAATCATTATACTTCCTCGTGATAATACAGTTGGTCTTTCTTAAAACGGTTATATCTGTATTCTGGACACTTTTCCTTTTGCCTCATCGATCTATTGACCCGTTTTACGGTTTAGAACGGATAGTGAAGTTGTTTATGTTATTATAGGAAGAAGTCTAAAGATGTAATGGTAATGTTGAGTAAAATAGGTTAAATACTTAATTATGACTTTAGCAGGTTTATATTAGTTTGTTTTTGGAAGTACAAGATTTCAAAATAAATAATAATTTTATGATTGCAGGCAAAGATCTTTCACTATGGATCAATTAGTTTGATCGTTGAGCCATGTCGATCTGCTCATTTGAAAGCAATGGAGGAGGCCAAGGCTGCTGGGGCTCTGCTTTCATATGATCCTAACCTTAGGTTGCCCCTGTGGCCATCTCCCAAGGAGGCTCGTAAACAAATCTTGAGCATTTGGGACAAGGCCGAGGTGATCAAAGTCAGTGACAACGAGCTAGAATTCCTTACTGGAAACAGTGACATTGGTGATGCTACTGCAATGTCGTTGTGGCACTCTAATTTGAAGCTTCTCTTGGTCACTCTTGGTGATCATGGTTGTAGATACTACACCAAGGTAATTAAATTTCCCCCTCTGTTTTATTTGCATAGGTAGGTAGTTAAATGTCGTCGAGTCTCAGCAACTATTTGATGATGTTTATGCCCCATCAATTTTGATGATTGTGATTGATAAACCCCTATGGTTAGGTATTAATTTGCTAAATTATTTTGCCGGAATTGATAATATTGCCACATCGTAATTGATTTGAAATAAGCCGCATGCTTAATGATGCATTTTCAATATAAGCTAATGGCGTGTATCACAAGTTCACAGCTAATCAACTGCCAGTTCAAAGTGTATTATTAAGCTGACCCATTGGGTTGCTTTCTTACTTGGTTTTGGTGTAATGTCGGCTATATTGTTTAAATATATCTAATATATCTAATGTATGAAAAATGAGGCAACCAAAGAGGTCTCCATTTTTAGGTCAAATAATGGTTCCTAAGCCATCAGAATCTTTGGACTGGAAAAAGTTTATGCATCTTGTCTAATTTTAGTGTTCAAATTTTGTAATATAAGGGTATCTGATAGGAACACATCAAAATTCTTAAGAAATTAGGCATCTGAGTGATCTGGATTTTGTAGTAGTTGTGTATCGGAACGTCCTTCCCGAGCCTCTGCTCCGAAAGAGCTAGTGAGAACTAGGACATGAACAATAAGAACACAACCCTTTTTCAAAAGATGCTCGTAAAACACAATCTTTTTGTAACTTTATCGTATAGTCGGGGTAGATAGTGAAAAATTATGGAATAGTTTGTGTTTTTATGTAGAATCAAATACCAAGATAAATAAAAATTTATCGATATGCTGTACAAGTATTACACTTTAGCTTCTCTGATCTAATGACACTTATAGCGTTTGTTGAGCAAATACTACGTACGAAACTTTCAGTTAACAGTCTATTGCAGTTCTCAGTGAGTCTGAGATTGTTCGCATCATTTTTTTTTCTGTTATTTTCTATGTTCTAATTATTCGCTCTTGTAAACTCACTCTACAGAACTTTAAGGGAAGTGTTGAAGCTTTCATTGTCACGGCAGTCGACACTACAGGTGCTGGTGACTCTTTTGTTGGTGCCTTACTTAGCAAGATTGTTGATGACCATGCTATTATTGAGGTTAATTCCTATCCCTCTACTAATTTTGTGAAATTCTCGTCTATTCGTCTTTTCTTATATGATCATAGAGTTCGTCTCACATGTTCAAGTATTTGTTCAACTCATTTAAACCATAACTTGAGCTCGATCTAGTCTTCCGACTTAGCTAACATATTTCATGAATATCCACAGGATGAGCCGCGATTGAGGGAGGTATTGAAGTTCGCCAATGCTTGTGGAGCCATAACAACTACCAAGAAGGGAGCAATTCCTGCACTTCCAACCGAAGCTGAAGCCTTGGAGTTCATTAAAAACTCTTCTTAAAACTTCGTTATATTATTTCACCTTCTTGTGTCCTTGTGCTCCCTTTTGTTAGAATTCATCTCTTATTGAGGTCGATTTTTATTTTCCGGGATTAGGATGAAGTTACATCACAGTGGAACTCCATTTTCTCTGTTATCCTCATGTTATGTTAATCAAAATCATGGAAGTATATTACCAATTAAATTTAAGTGGTTTTGTATAATTCGTCGTTTTGGCTCGAACAAAGAACCAGTATCAATATTCCTTGTTCATCATCATTCAAATAACAACTCTTTTGTGACTTCGGATCCAGCTCTATCGGTTTTTTCTTCATCGATATTCATGTATTAATTAGTCTCTCTTAATATATATCCCTCTTAAAACTAAAACGTGTTTAACAACATTCACTTGCATCGATAGGACAATTTTCTTTTGCTAATATCTAAACATTCTGATAGCACAGTTTTTTTTTGCTGTAAAATGAGTCACAAGGAGCGGAACAATTTTAACTTGGCTCGTTTTTTTCAACCCAAGTTAATAATACCACCACTCGATGACTTTATACAGTACTGTGTAGCTGACATTTGCAAAATAATGGCATAAGATGGGCAAAGCTCATTCACTTTCATGGTCTCATGAATAACTCGCTTTATTGACTATAATATGTTACAGTATGATGATGATTTAACAAGTACATTATTCTCATCTATTAATTATCATGACTCTATGAATTGATCTTAACTCACAACTTCATGCTTCACACCCCTCCTGTGTTTACTGCCACGTTTCACCGTGTCACACTTTGTCCGGCGCACTCCGGAGCCGGGCGTTGTCCTCCATCACACATGGTAACATTCCTAGGACACTTCAGGCAGTTATGAGCTAAACTACCTGTAACCCTCAATTTGGAGGCGGTGAACTCCACCGGGACATTCCCGACTAGAAAATTGTTGTCTAAGAATACATGCCTCCATGGTGCACCAAGTCTTACCCCAAAACTCCTTGGTATAGGTCCTGATAACTGATTATGACTGAGATAAACTGCTGTCAGTTTCTGCATTGTCGGTAAATTTGCAGGAAGGTGACCTTGCAGGCGATTCTCCTGCACGTCTAGGATTTCGAGTTGGGTTGATTCGCCTGCAAACCTTGGAACCTGTATTTCTGTGAACCAATTGACCGAAAGGTTCAGGCTAACTATCTCCGGTAAGCTTACAATTCCTCTAATTCTGCCGCTAAACCTGTTATCACTTAAATCTAACATTTTGAGATTTCTGAGTGTCCATAATGAATGGATACTTCCGGAAAGTACGTTATGGCTAAGCGATACTGTCCTTAGACTAATAGGTAGCTGAGGAAGTGTCCCAAATAGTTGGTTTCCACTGAGGTCTAATGTGTTGAGTTGCCATAACCCGGCTATATCTGGGATTCTCCCGGAAAATCCATTGCTTGCCATTTTTAAGGAATGTAGGCTTCGGAAATTGGTAATCCAGTTGGGTATAAGTCCGGTGAGCTTGTTCCGAGAGATGTCAAGTTCTTCGAGTCTCTTTAGTCTTCTGATGCCTGCAGGTAAGCTGCCAGTAAAGAAATTATCTGAAAGTGTAAGGGATGTTAATTTGTTGAGTTTGGCAATGCTATCAGGGATTGGACCCCGAAACTTGTTCTTGCTTAGGTTTATAATTGTTAGCTCAGTTAGGTTTCCAATGTCGACTGTGAGGAACCCGTCATAGCCTACACCGTCTAGTTCAAGTTGGGTTATTTGGCTACTTGAGTTGTCCTCAGGGATGTTACAGAGAACACCGAGGAAATGAGCTCCGGTGCTCTCACACGGGTCTAGGGAGAAATCCCATGTGTTGAGGAATGCATTGTCTGGAATTGAGTTCGGATCAATCCCTTCTTTAAGTGCTCGAAGGACGTCGATTTCTGTGGTTATGGTAGTCGAGTGAACGAGACTCGGCCCGTGAATGACTATGATGGCTATGATAATGTAAATGAAAGACATTTTGAAATGCTCTTTGTTTTTTCCTTGGATGTATGAATTGTAGGAAGGTTTTATATGTTGTGATTTGTAGTAATTAATGATTTTTTGCAATGAAAAGAAATGCTTTAAAGTTGTGTATTTAATGGCAATTTATGAGAAAGTTAGGGAGGGGAAAGAAGAGCAGCATCAAGAACACTCATATCAAGATTCTGTTAAAAATTAAGATGTTCAAGAAAAAAAGTCATTTTTCATTGTTTAGGTAGTTTTATGATCTTTAAAAATTCAAGAAAGTTGATGAATCATTTGTTTTTGAAGTGTTGAATAAACAAAACAATATGTGGTAGTGATAAGTGTTACCTAAACTTCTTTCTAAATTCTAAGTAATATTGTTAAGTATTGTTTTGTATCCAAATAGTTGATCTTCCTTCAAATATCCAAGAAAACACTTCTTGTAAAAGCCAGCCTTCTATAACTAAAAGACTTTCAAATAAATGTATGTCGGAACTCGCAAGTGAGCCTCGTGTATGCCGTGTTCTCTAATTGTTTTCGCAGGATAATTTAAACCTGCTAACCGATGAAGTGTTCTCTAATTGTTTTCGCAGGATAACTATATACTGACTACATCAAAATAATGGGTTACACACCGAAATCTTTTAAACCGTTTATTACAATGTTCTACGTATATTTCACCGAGTCCAAGTATTAAGAGTAGGTTTTTTTGTACCATGAGACGCAGTATGCGATTTTATTATAACACGGACAAAATGGAGATGTTCATGTAAGGTTCATGTGTTATATTCACTCAATTTCAGTTATTAATAAAAAAAAGTTGGGAGACTATGATGCAAATTCTAGGATGACCAGCCTCCTTTGCTGTTTTCCCTACAGCAAACTTTGTACTTGGTCAGAAATCTGCACCTGAACAGCAAAATCGCGCTCAGTATGTACGCCAGAGCGTTAATTTGATCTCCTTGCGAGGTTCGACCCACCACATACCTTCAAATTGGCTGCACAAACGAGCAATTTTGTATTTTCCCCTAGAAACTTAGGTGCTCAGAAATCCGAGTTTACAAGAGTAGTAGCTCTACAAGCGCAGTTTTAGGCACCAGACGACATACAACTTACGACATTATGTGTTTATACGGTATGTCCGACAAAAGGGCAAGCCTATCACCATAAATTCACTTAATAACAGGCTTTAATGTCTACATTACTGTTTACAGACATCAATTAAACCAGTCATGGCAACTGTTTTGAGGAAATGACACTTCTTAGGTAGCTGGCAGAAAAACTTATATGAGACGGTTTTACATGTGAGACCCAACTTAGGCAGGTTGAATTCACATGTTAGACCGTCTCATACTAGCCTCACTGAATACCTAGAGGCCATCTTATGGAAAATTTATAGACAACCAGAATTAACCAAGATCAGGGACGATTGAGTACTGATCGTCATCATCTTGATGGATCTCGATGCGAGGTTTCTTGTTGGGCAAGCTGCTCTTAGTGGGTCTGTAGATGACGGTATGGTTGTTGGGAAACGACATCGGAAGCTGCGGAACTTCAGCTGCTGACAAGGCTTCATGGGAGATTTGGTCACCGAAGAGATTTGTGTCTGACCACCACTCAAGCTCTCCAAGCTCAAGCTGCCCTTTCTGCATCTGTGCATGTACAGGTACATGGTTAGACGTCCGAAAACAATTCAAAACTGCTGATACATCGATTGATGTTTACGTCACAGGGACTCTAATACAGTGAGGCCACACAAATCAAAGGATTTAAAAAAAGTGCAATCAATCTAGTTACGAGTTCAGTCTTGGCTGTTTTTCTTACCTTATCTGCAGAATCAAATTCGGGAAACTCCAACAAATCATCCACAGCCCATGACGAGGAAGGAGGGAAACTGGGAGGCTGTTGAATGGTTTGTTTTGATGGAATCGGTTCTGCACTTTGGTTGGATGGCTCTTTGCAGATCTTGTCAGTGTCATTTTTACATTTCGACAGACTATTCAGGGCGACTCTAATACCAGTGGCTAGGTATCTCTGGTGGTTTGCCGCAAGGGTGCTGACGCTATGGATTGATTCATCACAATCCTGGCAAAAGAGAGCTCTGTCTTCAACACAGAAGATAAAAGCAGCTTTCTCCTGTAAAACAACAAAGTCCAGAAATTGTTAGTATTTCAATTTCGAGATGTAAATGACTTTACAAGCAATGTATCCAAAAGTTCAGTAATGTATTTTTCAGGTTTCAAGCTCAATTCCATGTTCCTAACTCGACTCATAAGTACTCCACAATGGACCTCATAAAACCATAAAGATAAATTCTTTCCGGGTAGAATTTCCATAAGGAGGCTTTGACGGGAAGGGATGATCAGGGAATAGGTGTTGAATCTCTTATTATTACCGGATAAGAGGTCACACATAAGCAACATCACTCATGTATTAAAAACTAAGTCGTCTCTGTCTCTTCGATACACCCATACCCGAAACAAGATGACCAACTACCACTCAGTACATTATTAAAACCGCGAAAGGTTTCCTAATCACTACAATCTAAACTTAAGGGGTTTAATTTCACGATTAGGTAAAGTAAGAGGGCTTGATTACCACTTTCATTGACACTATTACACTCAGGAGACAAATTAATCCTCCATATATATTCGATCCCCGCAGAAATAAATGGACCTATCGATTGTCGACTAGGCTTAGGCAACAAGCACTACTAATCTAGAGATGTATACATAAAAAAGACACACCATCATCTGATCTAGCCCTCCTAAACATCATCAGAATACAGTTCAAACTCCTACATAAACATATTTATAGGTTCATGTATGATGAAACCAAAGAGGTGATCGCCTAATGGTTAAGACGGAGGTATCCTGGACAATTACGCGATATGGGTATTAGTTTCTTAAACGGTTCAAACTCTGAGATGCTTACACAGTGAGATATCCATAAAAACAACACAAGTCATACCTAAACACTACTAAAGAAAACAACTTCACTAACACATACCAGTAACACTATAAATGGGTGATTTGTTATGTATTTAACTTTAAGACGGATAGTTCCCGTCTAAAATGAGCATTTGTGAAAAACAAATTATTTCACACATGATTTAAAGAATTGTTGGTTCATGTACAATAATAAACACATCCAAGGTCAGCAAATCATTAAAATAAATAAATAATCCCATATAGTTGTCAAAATAGCAAATCACTACAACGTGCATAGATCGCTCATAACCACAGATACTAGGATACGAGCTAAACATATACAAAATAACGTTTCTAAAACTCACTAAGACCTACAGCTACGGGTAAAAACTCGTATTCTTTAAAATAAAACTCGGAAAATAGATTAACAAAAAGACAAAGAAAGAAAGTAATAACATACTTGGCAAATATCACATAAAGGAAGCTTAGTAGAAAGACATTGAAGTTGAAGTCTTTGATGTTTACTAGCAAGTTTGTTAGCAGCATGAACTTCAATATCACATTTTGCACATAAAGCTGCTTCATCTGCACAACATATTACTGTTGCTTGATTTTTCTCACATACATCACACTGAATTTTCATCTTTTACTTGTAAAAAATTCCAATAAAGTTTCAAACTTTCTGATAATTAGCAACTACCCAGATGATTATTTCACTAGTAGAACAAAACCCAGAAAGGATTTCTCAAAAAGATGAGAAAAAATAAAGTGTTAATTTAGAAGGAAGAGAAGTATGAAGAGAAAGAGGTGTTAAGTGTTAAATAGATAGAATAATAAATGTGTATGAAAGAGTTGGGAAGATTAATTTGTGGTTGTGGAGTAAAGAGATTGACAACATAGAGTGAAAGAGTGTGTTAGAGATAAGAGTTGAGATTTTTTGAGATCAAATAAAGGGCAGAAAATGAACCAACACAACTTTGTAGGGTATGAGACAATATTTTATTCCATGTGTGGTTGTTATTCATTTCGACAAAACTTGTGGCCATACAATGTCTGTCATACAAAATATTTAAACTACTAATATTCCAGTGTAGTACTCTTCACGGATTTTGCTAGATTTTTTTAAAGGAAAATGAGATATCGTCACAAACAAGATCGAACTATCTCCTTCACATTGTGTAAGGATCTATCATATGCATGTGAAAGATGATATACTAACTTGATATGATGATGCTTTATCATCCTTGTTAGTTTCACTCGATTTTGTTATAGTTGGTTTTACTTCAAACGGGGATCATCTATCTTATTGTTTTAAAAGTGGTGATACATTTTGTTTTATGGATGGTGTTAGGGCGCCACCGGGTGGTACTGAATCTCGGCGCCACCATAATTTATAAAAAAATAAAAATAAAAATTAGAATGTTGGTTTTCGTTTTTGCGCCAAACGTTTAAGGGTAGTTACGTAAATTTATATTATTTAATTAAATCAAATTCTTAACTAAATCAAATTATAGTTTACAGCAAAACAATTTATCTAGCTAATATTAACCTAATTTAAACTAAATTATCTTCATGGATCAATTAAGTTTCTCATCATCGTGTCGTGTTTTTCATTTACTTCGTTTTTCATCTAGTGAATTCTTCATCCACAAGCTAATGAAAGAGAAAATTCACTATCAACCGATGGTGAAAAAGAGACTGGAAAAAAATAACCGGGTCGAATCTAACTATTGTCGACATACGTGACAAGACTCCATACCCACACGAGTACACGACCACAACCTCACTTAACAAAAGAATTTAAGTCTTCTTTCATACGTAATAATTTATGGGCATCATATAAACTTGATCGTATTCATGATCCAAATTGGAAGTTCACATGGTCATCTTTGCTTAATGAAGAGCAATTGCTAGAAATATGGCGTTTTTGATGCATTGAAATTTTCTATGGTTTTAATGATCTTTTTGCCTTGTAATCATAACTAATTAATCATTAATCATAAAACGTTAGTTTCCTAAAGTACCCTTTTCTTTTAATTAGTTTGAAATTCAAAAATCGAAGGAGGGAAGTGAAACTACATAAGAAATTTACTATTATGTCCCGGGTGGCGCTCAGTTTAAGTACCACCCGGTGGCGCCATCTCATTATTCTTTTTTTATTTCAGACGGGTTAAGCCCCTCACAAAAGAGCAAGTGGGAGGATTCTCCATTATCCGATTTTTTCCCCACTTGCACTACTTATTCTTTTATGAAGAGTTTGACCCGTCTGAAATAGTAAGATGGATCGCCCATTTAAAACAAGAATTTGTGATTTTGTTAAAGCAAGATGAGATGTCACAAATATTATTGAATTCTCTGCGTCACACTGTGAAGGATGACTTTAGTATCTAACACGTACATGTGAAAGATGATATAGTAACTTGCTAGTAAATGATCGTGTTATCATCCTTTTTAGTTTCACTAGATTGTTTTAACGAAAAATGAATATCATCATTAATACTCCCATTTATTCTCAATAACTTTCTCTATTTATGGGTGATATAAAAGTTAAGGGTGGAGTATTGTGGTGGAGTGAGCTGATTGGAGAGAGATAATGTATTGTTGGGTATTATTGTGGACTGAGGTGATTAAAATAAGTATTGTTATGAGGTGAAGTGATTAAAATATGGGTATTATGAGGTGATTAAAATAAGTATAAAACTTTATTAAATAAGGAAATATGAAAAGTACTGTAAATAGATGAAAAAAGAAGGAGAAAATGTTATTTTGGGGAGGGGAGGGAGTAGTATTGAATTCGATCATTCACAATTGAAGACTTATCATGCGCAAATGAAAGATAAAGCAACTCGATACTATATGGTGCATTGTAATCCTTATTTAATTAGTGACGCACTAATTTTAAGGTCTGTAAAACAAGTTACGGGTAAGATTATTTGTGAGTCTTGACATGAGTTTTGAGACAAGACTCACTTAAGACTCTCAATAATCTAGTAAAGTCTTGCCAAAGTCTTAAGTTGAGTATTAGAAATTTAAGACTCAACTTGAGTCTTGACCCCACTTTTTTATATACTAGTTTTAAACCCGTGCATAAAATGCACGGGTCGTATTATCATAATTGCATGCGCTATTATTGGACACATGAACGAAATAGTTTAAAATTAAAAAAACGTGTATTAAGTATGCTAAAACGTGGAAGTAATTGACGTAGACTCACTAAAAAAAAATACTCATTTATAAAAATTACACATATAGGGGTGACCATTTACATTTAAATTTCATTATAATATTTGTATTAGTTTGTGTATTAGGTCGGTCCCCTTGTTCCTTGTTAGAAATACGGAGTACGATCCACAGAATGATACTCAGCTAAAAGCCTAGAAGCGTAGTTCCTTATCTAATCTATAGTCTATATTTAGATCAGTTGAGTTTGTTGTACTAATTTCAACCAAACATATCTGATTTTTATTACTTCGATTTTTATCCTTCATTAACTTTTTAGGTTTATATATGCATTTTTTTATTTTTTGGCGTCTTAAGATTGCAAAAACTTGGCGTCTTAATGGGTTATACACTTATACGGAATAGGACACAGTTTAAGTACCCCGTCTAATTTTGATGTTTGATGATATTATATTCATTTTTATTAATGTTGATAACTCTATATATCCATGAATTTTTTTTCTACACATATTTTTATTTTTGATTGATTTCTATCTTATAAGCATTTTTTTTTTCTTTTTTTTTTACGCTTCTTAAATTCATATTTTTAGTATTAATAATTTATTTCTATTTTTCATCCAGTCTTTTTATTTTACTAATTCTTATGATAAATTTTTATTTTAATTAAATAATTGGCTATTATAAATTTATGATCAAATTACTTTATTTTTCAATGTTATTTTTTTTGTTTTATTGGAAGTAAATTGTATTTATTCAAATTACTGAATACTTAACATTTATTTTTATTATATTACTGTTTTTTTTGTTTAGTATATACATTAAATTGATGGACTTAATTACTATTATTATACATTATAGTTTATGTATGTTCATATTTTATAATATAGGTCGACAGACTTAATTAACGAATTTACTACTCCTATACCTGTCAAGACTTGACCTGACTCGTAAACCCGACCTGGTATTAAAGGTCAAAGACCCGTCCGCTTATCTTGACTCGCAACCCAATTGTTCAAAACCGACCCATTGGTCTGTTTATCAAATTAATAAAATGGAGTATGCTTCATATTATTAGGGGCGGACTCGTTTGAGAGGTACAATTTGTCTTCGAAGAAGCTTAATTTGGCTCATATACCTCCCTTAGAATCCATATAAATTACGCAGCTTGCTTACTAACCCTAGATTCCGTATGATTTACTATCACTCTCCTATTGATTGCCTCTCACCTTCCGCCGCCCCCAACAGTCCCTCTCACTTCCTTCTCAGTTCGCAGTACAAAAAGCACAATAGTCCATTCTACTTTAAATTTACTCCTTTATCTCATTTTCCTTCTTATTCTAATTTTCCTTAACATCACATAAACAATATGCATCCTATCAAATTTTACTAATTTCTTAGTTTAGATTTGTCATCAGAACTCTTATTCAGGGTGGCAATCGAAGGCGTATGTCTTACAAATTATTTATCTTTTTACTTTTTAACACTGTATATTTGATTATTCATAAGTATAAAATTCATCGTTGAATAATTTCTTGAACAAAATTATTTATGTTTTCTATGATTTTTTTCATTTCAAGTTATTTGTCTTTTTACTTTTTAACATTGTATATTTGTTTTTTTTCATAAGTATATAGGTCGAATAATTTCTCGAACAAAATTATTTCTGTTTTCTATGATATTTTTCATTTTTTTTATATTAATGATATTTCTCCTTATTATAAATTTATAATATATGGTTTGAAAATGTATAGTATATTAATTTAAAGGAGATGCATGTTTGGAGTAAACTTCAGGAGTAATTATATCTGATGAAGAACGTGGGAAGCCTACCTCATCAATAAAAAAAAAGTTACTTTTTCAAAATTTGTATTTTCTTTTTGTATATTATTTTTGGAATAAAAATTTTTGAATTATTTTTATTTTTGTATAAATTAATTTTTTGATTGTGTATGGACTGAAATATTTATGAGATGTAAAATTTCATATTGTGGGAATTGTAATATTATTTCTGGAATATAAAATTTCAAATCATTTTTATTTTTGTATATTATTTCTGGATTATAAAATATCTACTCCCTTTTTTTTTTATGAATGTAATTTTAAAAAATTTTGACTTAAATTTTATTTATATTTATATAATTAGATCATATTTATAACTCCAATAAAGAATGTAGGATATGTAGAATAGTTGGAGAGTGTTAGAGAGAGTAATTAAATAGAGAGAGCAGGAAAGAGAGTAAATAAATAGTGTGAAATTTATGTGGGTCCTACTTGATAAGAAAAAGGGGAAAAAGAAGGGTTTTTTTCCAGCCAATAGGAGGGCTGGAAAAAACTCCCCTTTTATATATAGGGGTGATGACAACCAATAAATGACTCACATGTAACAACCCGAAAAATACCCAATTTTTCTAGTAAAAATATTTACTAACACTTTTCAGCATACTTAAGTTTTTAAAATAGAAATTTTTGTTCTGAGTCGTATTTTGAAATTCCGCGTTCGTATTTGGAATTTCTGAGAGATTTCATGAAAAGAACGTTTTTAGTCATCTTTGACTTTTCTTGACTTTTTAAGTCGTCTTTGACTTTTCTTGACTTTTTAAAGTCGTCATTGACTTTTCTTGACTTTTAAGTCGTCATAAACTTTTCTTAAACTTTTACGTCATCTTTGACTTTTCCCGACTTTTAAGTCGACTTTGACTTTCGTTGACTTTTCCCGACTCGCCTTGCAATTTTGAAGACCGAAATTTTATTTAAAAAATTATATTTTTAATTTATTTTTATTTTGATTATTATGATTTATCATAATTAATATATTATTTTGTGAATTATTATTCGGATTTTAAAGAATAACTTTTACGGTTTTAACCGAACGTCATTTACTATTCCCGACTCATCGTAAATCCCGAAACAAAATCGAAACTTGGACTTTGGCATGAGTCCACAACGCCCATGTCATCGTTTTCCACTCACTTGAGATATTTTAATTGTTTCGATTAACTAATACAAATATCTAAGATATTTGTAGCTTTTATCGATCCGTCCGTTTAAATTACGCAAATCGCTCAAAATCAGACCCGATTCCTACCTTTCACACGCCCCATGTCACCTATTTTCACTCATGTTAGATCTTTTAATTAATATGATTAAACTAATAATATATCTAAGATATTTGTAACTTTATCGGTCTGTCACTTAATCCGCAATCGCTTAAAAACAGACCCGATTTGTCTTCATTTCTCACGTCTCCTTTGTCCTCTCTTTGACCTGGATATTTTCTTTCTTTTCATTTCATAACATAATATCTTGATATTTAGTTTAATTAACTAATCGCTAATTATATTTAATCAATTACCGTAATATAATTATAAACCGAGTCAATTACGTAACAACAATTTCAAAATCCCGACTCCATTTTCCTATAATGTACACGGCCCATCACCCTCTTACTCACCAACAACTTTTCATTTTTCAAACAAATCAAATTAAGATCAAATTATCACTTTCTTTAATCGTTCTTCGTGTTCTTCGTCGTTCTCATTGTTCTTCGTCGTTCTTGAGCAAAACCTTCATAAAACCTTCATTTCTTAATTAAATCCGTCCTAACTTATATTTCTAGACTCTCCTCTTCGCTCCCCATCTTCACGTACGGTTTTATTTCAATTCCGACAAAATCGTTTTCAACACTTTAATTATGGAAAACATATTTTAAGTTCTAATAATGTTTTTCTTGTCATTTCTTATAGGGGAAGATTTTGAAGACGAGTTTGGAGACTCGTATATTTTGGGTGAAGATTAGTAGACGGTTTCTTATTATATACTTCTTATTATTTTGGTGCTAATTGGTTTTGCTAGCTAAGGTAACAATTCCGATTTACTCGACGAATTGATGTCACATAGTTTTTTGTAGTTTTTGTAGCCTTTAGCCTTTAGCTTTTGTTTCTTTGGTTTTGGTTCATCTTTTGTTTTTGATCATGTTATTATGATTTAGGGATTTTTAGTTAGTAACATGCTAAGTAGTTGTTATTATTATGTTTTATGAATTTATAGCATGTTTGATGATCTTGACAAATTTGTATGATTTATTTATAATCATGATTTTTGTATGGATGGTTGTTAAAATGGTTGTTTGATGATTAAAACATGTTGGAAATAATTTGGTGATGTTTGTGGTGGAAACCGTGTAAGGGGCTGGAAAATCAGCCTAAACCGGACCCAAACCAGGCCGGTTCAGGCCGGTTCAGGCCCGGTCCAGACCGGTCTGGGTCGGTCCTTGGTGGGTCCGGGTTTTGGTCTTTGGGTTGTGTCGATACTTGGTAGTTATGTTGTTGTTTCGACGGGTTTTAAATATGTTAAGCATGCGGGAAAATATTAGAAATCGGTTTTAGAAATTTTAATCAAAACAGCCCATTTTAGCCCAAATCAGCCGTGGGCCCAGTCCAGGCCCAGGTGGGGTCCGGCCCAACTCAGCCATGGGTCCCACTTTGGGACTTGTGACGGTTTTTGAGTTTAGCGTTAATTTATCGTGTTTTATAATATTTAGCAAGTGGGAAATTTTAATAAGTAAATTAATTAATTAAAAGTATTTTTCATAAAATTATTATATTCTCACATGTTAGAAATTATAATACGAGATCGTAGTTTAATTTATATCCTTTAAGTCAAGCGGGTTTTTGTATGAAATTTATCAAATAATTCACATGTTAGAAATTGAATGAAATAACATGAAATGAATGTGATATTCTTATGTTCAAGCCGCGATGGCTAAGACTCTGTTTCTAGCCGGTTTGACCAAACGGGTTTGGTCAAACTACGATCTAGTCAGCCCCGTTTTGACTGATGACCCGTCGCGGGACTCGGGTCGGGGATTTGTCTTCAGGTAAGGTTTTTTTTAATGAATGAATGAATAAGCCTTAGTAGATATGAGGCGATATGATATTTGATTATGATTTATATGCAATTAGTCACATGATAGGAATGTTTTTTTCCGTGACTGTTTAATTATATGGTTGGTGTCGTGTTGACTAAGTACCCATAGAGAATTATGAGTATATGGCGTCTTGACCATTCTAATTCTAAATGAGTATCTTGGACCATGACATTGATAGGCCCGTACTATCTTTAACGAGCATATGGAGTTTGCCGCTTGATAGCTTCTGTGTCCCGGCTTGGTGGGTTTATATCCAAGTCGGGGTATGGCTGCCATTGTTTCCACTTTGGGAAATGGAGCCAGTTTAAGTACTAGCCAACCCCTTTGATGGATCTTCTTAGGGTGTACTCATGTGATTGTATCATGGGTCTTGGATGCGATGGATCTTCGCATTTCTCTGGGTCTGCGCAGTCTAGGTTTAGGGTTGAGTCGTATCTTGGACATGTTTCTGAGAGGAACCTCTGAGCTAAGATATGTGCTTTGGATCTGGGCCATGTTATTAGTGTAACCGCTGAGCCTAGATGTGTGCTTGGTATTTGGGCCATGTTACCGGAGTGAACCGCTGAGCCTAAATATTTAAGTATATCCTACTCGTGGTATAGACTCGAGTTACAGAAGTCTATTGACGGTCTAAGAACTTATGCCTGTTTGTAGAAGTATTGGTCTTTCATGTTTGATGATTCTATGAGTTTTAGAAGGTGAGATGCAAGCCGGCTAAGATTGATAGAGTTTGGATTACTGTTTGTTAACTGATTCACATGATTACGTGTTGATTAGGGTTTGAGTGTATCATGGCCATGTTACAGGGTAACCTCTGAGCTAGCATACCAACTTCCCTACCTCTTGTTATAGTTTAGTATCAGATTCACATGATAGCTTTCACATGATAGGTTATATGTTAGTTATCTGTTTCATAACATGAAAAGCATATCTTATATGTTAAGGTCTTGTATTTTCTATATACATTACTTTTATGTTATTCATGTTTTATTAAACTCGACATTTCGTGGCTGGGAGAACTCGAAGTTACTCCCCACTGACTGTGGCTTCCGTGTTTATATTTAATGCGGTCGAACAGGTGGTGATGCATACATTGGGTACATTGACGAGCTAGCGAGCGAAGTATTACCTTGGACCTATATTCGGTTCTTAGATTGTATATTATTATACACTCTTTCATTTCCTTATTTATACGGGAGATATGTCTCCCGTATTGTATAATTTTTATGTATAATATTAATTTTCTTTTGGTAATGAACCTTTTTATTTATGACACCCTTCGTTATGTATTTAAATGATTTTTTTTCTTTCCGCAAATTTGAGGGTGTCACATCACATGTGTAAAATTATTATTTTTTCTTTTTTCTTTTAAAGACTTCACAGCAAAAGTAAAGGGAAAAGTAGTCTTAGGTGAGTCTGGGGGATAATGTCTAAAGTCTAAGGTGAGTCTGAACAATAAAATAATAGTAAAAGTTAGTGAAAAGCTGATCTGGTAGAGTCTTAAGACTTAGGTGAGTCTGACAGTCTGATCAATAATCATACCCTAAGACTATGTTCTTTTGAACTGAAACTCACTCTATTTAAGCTCGGTTTAGCTCTTACAAGTGAATAAGTTCAATTCAGTATTTATAAGTTCGACTTATATAAATTATGTCGAGTGCAGTCCAGCTCCTATAAATTCAGTTCAACTTTAATTTTATAAGTTCAGCTCAAAAAGTTTAATTCAATGTCAGTTTTCAATAAGTTTAACTTAGCTCTTATATGTTCAGTTCGATTATTATAAATTCATTTCAGTTTAGTTCAACTATTATAAATTATGTTTACTTTAGTCCAATAAAAATTAGTCCAGAAGAGTCTTGGAGACTATTGTTTCACATTGATAGTAGAATGAAAAAAATTAACTCGTTTTTCTATATTTTACGATATTTTAATGTAAAACGGTCTTGTGAAAGCATAATTAGGTGGAACTTGGAAGTAGTGTCTTTAATGGTACAGTTGGTGAGCCAGCATTTGTAGAAACTAAAGAATGCTTTGGTGGTTCAAAAGATGATGGCCAACTAAAGAAATCTGAAATCACAAATTCTTATTTCAGACCGAGGTATCCGTCTTAAGCTTAAGACGGATACCATATTCTCTCACAAAATACCTATCAAGGATGAGTGGAGAGCACATGGGGGGAGCCCACCTTGTCCCCTCTACCCATTTTCTCTCACAAAATACCCGTTGTAAGATTTGACCCGTCTTAAGCAAAACCTACTGATCTGAAATAGGCATGTGTTGTGTACTTGTGTGGAGAGTGGGATAATAAGCCCCATAACATATTTGACTGTAATAATAGCAGAAATAAAGTGTCATGTTCAACAAAATATGGCACTTGGCCAGATTTAAGCATTTTGAGTGGTGTTTATTGAGTATGAGGCTATGACTCTATGAGTGCTTCTTCATTGGTTTCACATGAAAGGATTCTTGTTTCAGGAAAATATCTGAATATTGCCAATCATTCAGTTTCTGTGTAGCAATTGTGTATTGGAATGTTGTTAAGTCCCATACTTGTAACTTGTAAGTTATAAGGGCTACAAGTCTACAAACCTCTTCCATGGAATGAGCTTCAATTTCTCCACTTGTTCCCTTCTTCATTTCCTTTCATTTTTTTTTGTATTAATGGTCCAAACTCTACTTCAACACTATTTTAATTGTTGATTGTTTGATTACTTGGGGAATAAATAATAATTTAATATTATTATATTAAATGAGGAGAAAAAGGATATGGAGATGACCCATACTCCTCGCAAAATATATATAAGAAAGATGGATTCTTAAACTATATTTGTCCTACAATTTTGGTGGAGCTAGGGCTGCCCAAAGATACGAGCAAACCCGACCCGCCCTTCGGGCCGCTCACACCTCGGCCCGTTAGCACGCCTTCCCCAGCCCGCCCTAACCAACCCTCAACCCAGGTTGGTTTTGGGCCTCCATATCCTAGCCTGGCCCATCTGACCCCAAAACCGCCTCCAGCCCGCCCAAGACCCGCCGTTGGGGCCTCCATTTCCCCGGCCCGACCCGTCCCCACCAGGGGCCGGTTCCGGGGCCCCTACCCTAACCTGACCCGACTCGTCCAGCCCGTATCTTTGGGCAGCCCTAGGTGGAGCACTCTAAAGACTCTAACCCTTTGATTATGTTTTATTTACCAAACCTTACATAAGTCTTAACACGGCAAAATAATATTATTTTATTTTTAAGATGCACAACTTCACTTTTATATATCTATCACTCTATCCTTCATTCATACTCAACTTATACTCTATTTTCAACAAAAATATAAAACCTATATTCTATACACACAAATCACTATTCATGGGTCTCAAATTGGGTCTTCGATTTCGAAGACCCGATCTAAGACTCACAAGAAAACAACCTACTTTAGCCTTGCACTAAGACCCTAACAAGTCTCTGCATCGTGGCTGGCCATCTTGAGACTTGCGTTAAACTTAGTCTTAGTTAGGTTGTTATTTGTTACTTATTTCATCACGGTTTACGTTCGGTGGTTTTTGTTGTTAGTAATTACTCCCTCCGTCTAGCTGAATTGCTGTCCTTTCATTTTAGCAAATAAGTGAGTCAGTTGAGATATGTGATATAAATATATAACCATGCTAAAATATGAGCAATACGTTATCTAATCATACAAGTTCGAACTGCTCGCGAGCTTTTCGAGCCGAGCCAGCGTTTGCTCGGCTTGACTCGTTAAGCTCTCGAGCCGAGCTTTGACCGAGTCGATATCGAGTTGCTTACGAGATGTCTCATCTCATTATCATCGCTATATATCGCATACATAAAAAAATTTACCTGTAAAAGTTGTACTTCGTATATGATAAGTTATAATTATATACTCCTTTTGTCCAAAAAAAATTGTAATTCACAATTTTTCTTTTAAACAAAATATGGGTGCATTTTTTCTTAACACAAATTATATTGTAAGGAGCATCATACTGCGAGATAGACCATTTTATTAACACAAATTATTTCATTTAATGCTAATAAGCGAGTTTTCTTTTTACACACTGGAACTGTCTCACAGTAAGTTAGACCATCTCACGCAATAAATATAATTTCTTCTTAATTACTCCCTCATATTCCTTATAATCTTCCACAATTAGTTTGAGAAAATATTTAGTGGTATGGGGATATATGGATTTAATGAAAGTAAGACAGAGAGTGTGGGGTCACCAGTTATTTAACCACAAATGATAGACAAATAAGTAAAGTGAAAGATCTTTGTGAATTTGTCATTTTAGAAAATGTTGAAAATCTTAAAGGAAGTAGAAATATCTATATACATTTCACTTAAAATACCATACAGTTACACGAAATCTGCATCATCTGCTACCAAGTACCAACCCACAATACTTCTTCCCAAAGTTATGAAAATGGGCCAAACTCTTACAATTCTAAACCACATTTCTTCCCAAAATTATCAACATGGGCCACCAATATCAAATTCATCAAATTAATCCAAATTTATTCACCAATTTCAACACATACCGTTACCAAATGAACACAATAATAAACCCTTTTCTTAAACAAAACCTTAAACTCCTCATATTATCTCCCCTACCAAAACCCTTACCCTCTGCAATTTCCGCCGCATTTCTTCGCTTTTCTTCGTCTTCTTCGCTCACTCTCCGTCGTCTGATGTCGACATCAGACATTGACGCCGCCGCAACTGCCGCCGCAAATCTTGCTATCAACGACGCTGAAGGAGAACCGCTTAGCAAAAAGTACGCTTTTCTTCCTTAATTATTTTTACTTTAATTGCAGTTTTTAAGTTTCGAATTCTTTATTTTGTTGCGTTTTTTTTGTTTTTGTTCGTCAATTTAATACGTCAATTGCAGTTTTTAGGTTTAATTTTTTTGATTTTGCAGCATTTTATCGTTTGATTTTTTCGGAAATGCAATTGTACTATTTGTTCCTCAATTTTTACATCAATTACAGATTTTAGTGTTATATTATTTGATTTTATTGCGTTTTCATTATTTGAATTGTCTTCCTCAATCTTCTACATTAATCGAAGTTTAGGTTTTATGTCGCTTTACAATTTGTTGTTTTGTGAAGTGCAAAAAATTCTATTAATTCTGCGTTTTTGTCGCTTAAAATATGTTCGTATATTGTTTGATTTTGCCGTGATTCTGTTGTTTGATTTTTTTTATTTTTTTTGTGAAGTGCGCTGAAGAAAATTGCAAAGGAGAAGAAGAAGGAAGAAGAACGACTCAAAAAGGAAGAAGAGAAGGCTGCAAAGCAGGTATTGGAGATTTCACATAAAAATTCTATCATATCTTTTTGTTTTATATATTGTGATTTATTTATTCATCTTTTTTGTTAATGATTTCCTGATTCTAGTTTATTTTTGACTGAAAGTTTCATAATTGTAGCCGTGCACAATCTTGTGCAAATTGTGTTCTCACGCGTCACATCTAGTTGTCGAAAATTAGGTTTATTCTAGCGTTCGTATAAATATGCTTCATGTACTTTTCTATTGAATGCAATCTTCGAACTAGTATCAAAACATTAATAGCAGGTATATTTTTATTAAAATATTGCATACTTTGAGTAATTATGCTATGAATCTATGATAAAGTCGTATTTATAATTTGGAGTTTAGTTGCGACGAAGTAAATTTGTGTGTGAACTCTTACTTGTGATTTTAGTTTTTAGTACGGTTTTTAATCGTTGTGGTGATAACTATTTGATATTATTGTCTTCATTGACCAATTATAGTCAGATTTTCGGTCATTGCTAATGATTTTAGCGAAAATTTACATGAAGTGAACTTTTGTAGAATATGCCATGTATAGCTATTTGATATCAATGCCGTCACTGACCAATTATAGCTAGATTTCGACATTTCGTGTATTGCTAGTGATTTTAGCCGAAAATTTATATGAGATGAACTTCTGTAGAGTATTCCATGTATAGCATAGGAGAATTATTAATTCATAAATTGTTAGAATTAAGTTGAGGAATGCCAATTTTTGTTTTTCATTAAAAAAAGATCAGTCTTAGTTTATCTAAGTAATTGTGACTTTATTTTTTAACACAACCTCCCATGAAAGTCGTTCATTTATACAGAATTTTCAGTTGTTGAATTAACTTGATATCTTTTGTGATATTCAGGCTGCCATGGCAAGCACACAAGGGCAGAAGTCTCAAGCTGTTGATGATGATGATATGGACCCGACGGTATTTCTTTTGACCTTTTTCTTTTCGTTAATTCGTTATACTGGAGTATGGAATATTTCTAGGACGGGTATAGCTATAACAGTGTTTATTAGTTGAACTACGACTTACGAAAAGGAGATTGTGTGTTACTTCCATCAAATACTGTAGTTATGTTCGTGAATTTCTGTTGCAGCAATTCTTTGAGAACAGGTTGAAGACGCTTGCTGCTCTGAAGGATGCAGGAATAAACCCATACCCTCACAAGTTCTTTGTTACAATGGGTATTCCCGAATATATACAGAAGTATGGTGAATTGGACAATGGCGCTCACCTTGAGAATGAACAAGTATCGCTAGCTGGTAAGTGATTTTTTTTCAACTTACGTGATGTTACGGAGTTATAAGTGTAATATGCTGTTTTGCTCCTTTTGACATTTGTCCCCTTTCAGGGAGAATTATGAACAAGCGTTCATCTTCATCAAAACTCTTCTTTTATGATTTACACTGGGGTGGTGTTAAGGTCCAAGTCATGGCTGATGCCAGGTAACAAACCAGTCTTGAATTCCTCCGCATCTCGGCATTGTTATTGTTATTCGGGCTTGTGGCTTTAATCCTGTGATGCCTCTTTCTCTTGGTCACTTCTATCTTAAAGATATGATTATATGACTATTGTGCCTTTGTAGCAATAAATGTCGGTTTTGAAAATATTTTATGGTACTCCTTTTGCTGTTATACCCCATAAGCAAGTTGGCAAAGCAATGCTTTATTTTATTTTATATGTAGACGTGTCCATAATCTATAACAAGTAAGCTTCAAGTATATATTTTTAGAATGTGTTCTTGTTCTATTTCAAGGACAATGTTTAAGCAGACGCTCAAATTTCTCGTCTTTTTTTTTTCTAAGCCGAATTGCCAATGTTTCTGTCGTGTACACTTACTTTCTTATTCCTCATAGTGAAGATATGGTTTATTCAATCACGAATTTCGTCATTCATTTCTTTCTCGTATAGTGATCTTCAAAACTTGTGCAATTTACAGGACCTCTGAGTTGGATGAAGCTGAATTTTCAAGGTTCCACGCTGGTGTGAAACGTGGGGATATTGTTGGTTTAACTGGATTCCCAGGTGTGTGTTAAGGCGGATGTAGATTACTGTGTTAAGGCGGATGTAGATTACTGTGTTAAGGCGGATGTAGATTACTTGGCATTAAATTTGTCTTTACATTTGGGATCTGGTACCTTTTCAACTTTTGCATACTTTCACCGATCCTTAACATCTGTATCTGTAGTCTACGGACGTGATAGTTTTGTTCTTGTAAGCAGGCAAGCAAGCAACTTTATAATCAGTTTTTTGAAGAGTCTTACTTACTTCCCTGTAGATTTATCGTATATATCTTACTATGCAACTAGATAATTTTCACAAAACATTAAACAATTATTTTATTTTGAATTTTTTCGAAATGCTGAAGTTTTTACCTTGACTTTACATATAAATCCCTTTGTGTTGATGGACTCAAAACTCTATGAGTCTCAGGTTATCATAGACATAGGTTACTTAGATTTTTTCGTAAAAAGCTTGCCTATTTGGACAACTTTGAACGCGCTTTCTTGGATACCCCCAACATATTGGTTTCTTCACATTTCTTTGTGTTCGATTCAGGGAAAAGTAAGAAAGGGGAGCTGAGTATTTTTCCAAAGTCTTTTGCTGTGTTATCTCATTGTCTTCACATGATGCCAAGGCAGAAGAAATCTGGCCCTGCTGCTGAAAGTGAAAAGGTAATTGTATTTTTTTTCTTTTCTGGTAAGGATGACATATGATTATACTTTAGCTTACAATAACTTTTTTCTGATCCAGAAAGCTGAAGTCTGGGTGCCTGGAAATACACGTAATCCTGATATGTATGTTTTAAAGGATCAGGTACTAGATTGTGAATGTTATTGTAGTAGATTCTGCTTGTTTTCTGGTGCACTATGACTGTTTGATTCTTATTCGGGTTTTTATAAACCCTTCCTGTTAACCGCTGGATTCTTCATATCACTGATTTTTGTCTGCTGATTGCTGTACATACACACTGAAGCTTTTCTGGAATTTATTTTGAACCAGAGGTTTCATGATTTTTTATATAATATATCAGTTCTTTTCATGTTGATAATTTGCTAATGTACTGTTGAGCTCTGATCACGTGTCCAAGTTTTCCGTTGTCTTGATTCTTGTAGAATTTAAAATTGGAAGGGAAAATTTTCAATCCAAACTTCCTTTGCCTGTTTTTGCAACGTTATCTTTCTACTCTGTCATTGACTAGGACTTTCTTTTCAGTAAACGTGCAACCCTTTTTTTTTGTGTTCCTATAATATGGCATGTTGCAATATCTTTATTACTCGGAGATAGTGTTACAAGATTCTGGACTTGGATAGAAATGCTGGTTTTCACTAAATCTAACTTTTGCCAAACATTTTCACCGGAAAAGAAATTATCGTGTTACAAAATTCATATTATATGAAAGGTAGAAGACTAAGTTTACATACGTGTATGAGCTGCTATTGGGTGCTTAGCTTCTATTCAGCTGAGGCATGTTTCTCACATTATGAAAAAAATAAGATACTGTTTAATGTTGAATTTTTTTCACTGTGATTTCACATTTAGTGGCAGCTCATTTTATCTTAATTAATTTGTGATGTAGGAAACTCGATATCGCCAGCGCTATCTGGATTTGATGTTAAATGGTGAAGTTAGAGAAATATTCAAGACCCGAGCTAAGGTTGTCTCATATATAAGGAGATTCCTGGACAATCTTGATTTTATTGAGGTAAGCATTGAATGAAGAGTCCGTTATGTTCACAGGGAAGGCTGTATTATGTTCTGCTATCGTTTTGTTTCTTACACACCTTCCACTGAAGGTGGTGATCCTTACGTTTGGGGGGGGGGGGTCTACTTAGCTTGAGTGGAAAATTGGGAAATGCCTAGGTATTCTAAAGATCTTTGAAGCATTTTTTCAATTTGGTTTCCATTTTCTTTCCTGTTGGAAATTGACGATGGCAAATGAACTGCCTCTATTTTTTTTTCTTTCCTGAAGCTTAAATTTTATCATCTATAACATGTGCATTATGTAGCCTCTCCCCTTGCTTTCTTTTATTGCTGTGGTCCTGAAATTTTTAGGAAAAATGTTTGCATTTGCGGCAATGAGAATTGATTTTATTTTTTTCAGGTAGAAACACCTATGATGAATATGATTGCAGGGGGTGCTACTGCACGTCCATTTGTCACCTATCACAATGATCTGAATATGAGGCTATTCATGCGAATTGCTCCCGAGCTTTATTTGAAGGAGCTTGTTGTTGGTGGGCTTGAGCGTGTTTATGAGATCGGTAAACAATTTAGGAATGAGGGTATTGACTTGACACATAACCCTGAGTTCACTACATGCGAGTTTTATATGGCATTTGCTGATTACAATGATCTAATGGAGCTCACGGAGCAGATATTAAGTGGTGAGCATTTGTTATTTTATAATGTTGAGACTTGAGATGATATTTTTCTTTAAGTCTTAAAGCTTCAAGTCTTCAACAAGCTTTATATTGCAGGGATGGTGAAGGAGTTGACTGGTGGTTATCTTGTTAAATATCATGCGAATGGGTTAGATAAGGACCCAATTACAATCGATTTCACTCCTCCATTTAGGTTTGTACAATATTTGTATTATTTTTTTGGCTACTTTCCTGTTCATATGTCTATGGTTCTGGTGATGTCCTCTCTTTTTTTTTTACTTCTGCAGACGAATAGAAATGATAGGGGACTTAGAGAAAATGGCTGAATTGAATATTCCAAAGGATCTAGACAGCGAAGAAGCAAATAAATATTTGATAGATGCATGTGTGAAGTATGATGTGAAATGCCCACCACCACAGACAACAACTCGTTTATTAGATAAAGTAAGCATCTATCGTCTTCAATATCCCTGATCGTCTAGTGGATTTTGCTACCCTTGCTGCCTGCTTCATTCCCCAATTGCAAAGCTTGCTCATGATAAGTTAGAATTGCATTGCTGTGATTCTAGCAATTTTTGTGCACATGTTCGGTTTCTTACAAGTATAGTTACAGTTTTCAGCTGTCTGGATGAAACTGTATTTGGAAACTTCTAGCCTTCTATGATTAGAAGAAATTTACATAGGGTTATCAGTGTGCTACAACGACTGCAATCTTTATGTATAAGTTTGATCTCGGGTTTTCAGTTGCATCACAGTTGACACGATGTGTTTAACAACAACAAAGTATTTTCACAATGTGATTTGAGAAGCTAGGGACTACATGATGTTCCCCCCTTGTGACCGTATTGCGTTACCTCGTCAATATGACTATCTGATTAAACTGATTAGATTGTACCAAGTTCGAGTTCTTTTTTGGGGAGGGAAAGACTTCCTAAAGGAACCGCAGACAAGCCTTGAATCTGTTTTACTAGTGTGTAATTTTTCATGACACCTTTTCATAGATAGTGTTACAAACAACTGCCTGATTTTTTTTTTCAGACACTCGCTATTATATTGTCATCTATGTGAGGTAGTCTGTCTTTTCTTATCAGTTATAATGCTACTTTTGTATATGACCTGTCTCTTTTGCAACCTGTTACTTACCTGCAATCTCATTGTTAAACTTTGATATCGGCGAAGCCCTTGATTACTTTGGTCGCCTTGACTTCTACAGAAAACAAGCAGATTGTCTTGTCCACTTTTGAGTGTGTCATTGATTCTTTTACCGTCCTTTTCAAGTAATACTTATTTTTGTTTGTTTTTGCAGTTGGTGGGACACTTTTTGGAGGAAACTTGTGTCAATCCCACTTTTATCATTAATCATCCACAAATAATGAGCCCTTTAGCCAAGTGGCACAGATCAAAGCCTGGCCTCACTGAACGTTTTGAATTGTTTGTGAACAAGCATGAAGTATGTGGCTGAATGTTTTTTTCCCCCAACACCCCTCTTCTTCTACAAGTCAACACTTGCCGCGCCTTGCATTTTAGTTTTTGACTTACTATCATTAAAATGCGCAGGTTTGTAATGCATACACTGAACTAAATGATCCAGTAGTACAACGCCAGAGATTTGCTGATCAACTGAAGGTACTTAAATCTTGTTCTGTTCTGATTTTTAAATATCTTAAGTTTACTGCACCCATTTGACTCTGGTGGTCGATTGATGTCAACTTTGACCTTTGAATCATCATATCAAATAGGTCCAAGCTATTTTAAGATTATCATCTTAAAATAGTTTGTAACTATTGCATATTTGTGAGGAAAAGATATGTATAAGTCAAACAGTATTTGAAAATCAGATTAGTTAAATGGGAAGAGTATTAATGGGGTGGAGCCGTGGAGGTAGTAATATGTATTGTGATGGTTGAGAAGTTCATTTTGTTTCTCTTAATTCGCAGGATCGACAGTCTGGTGATGATGAAGCTATGGCTCTGGACGAGACATTTTGCACAGCACTCGAGTATGGACTGCCTCCTACTGGTGGCTGGGGAATTGGTATTGATAGACTAACTATGTTGCTCACAGATTCCCAAAATATAAAGGTTAGTAATTGTTTTTCCTTTACTTCCTGGACTGATGCTAGGCATTGTAGTTGCATGAAGATTTCCAAATGTTTTAGATACAGACCCTAATGCTTCTAACTTGCTGTGCACTGTGCTTCTGCAGGAAGTCCTCCTCTTTCCCGCCATGAAGCCTCAAGACGAGCCACCAACCAAACGTATGCTTTCTGGTTTGATAGCCTTGTTCCATGGTTATTACCTTGTGATTGTTCCATGGTTTTAGATTTCCAAATGTTTTAGATACAGACCATAGCATATAGCTTTCTGTGTCATGTGTTTTCAGTAGTGATAATTTTGTATTTGGTCAAGTTAAACTTGAGTAAGAAAGCTATGCATGCCGAGTTAGATGTGACTGGAATTGGCTCACTTACTGGTGTCTCACGAAACGTGTTGGACCTAAGTCAAAATTTGAGTGTTTGCGCTATACCCAACCTGGCACATTCCAGGAGGAGATAGAAATCTGTGTTCTCACTCACTGTCACTGCTAGACGCGAAACTAGTTTTGTTATTGCAATTATTTTATGTTTTTGGCCTGTATTAAAATGTCAAAGTGTCATGTTGTGCACCAAATGAAAGGTATGGCGGCAAAAGGGGTAAAGGGGGTTGTGTATAGACACTTCCGTTCCCCTTTGAATACATTTTTTTCCAGATGACCGGCGATTAAAATTGTGGCGACAGTTGCATGAAGGGACTTCCACTTCACACCAAGAATTACCATCAATTTAGTGTGTTGCTCATAATATGATGCACGTTATGGTTTTGTTTTTTCTAACTCTTTGATGTCGTTTTTATTTTGCCGACTTAATATTGTTTTGTATTTGGTTTTTGACTTTTCAGCTGCTTCTGAAGAACAGTGAAATCACTGACCACATCGACTTGGCATCGAAGTTTCATCGATTATTTTCATTGTAACTCCTATTTTTGATACCTTACGAAGTAGTCTTTTTATTTTGTACGTAGTACTTGGTAAAGTCTGATTGACCAATTGACCGTTAGCAAGCTTTATCTTTTTGGTTGTCTATTGTTGGTAACCTGAATACAACATTAGCTCAAGCTCAAATCCCAGTGAAGACTGCGCATCGACTTCTAATTGGATAATTTATAAGTTTTATAACGTAATTACTTTGTTTTTCGCAGTTATATAAAACTCATTGTCAGCATTAGCTATGCATGGAACAATATCATGCTTATCTTCCATATTGTATCCAAATCTATTAACGAAGTTGAAATGAAAATTTATAATATAAATAATAGTCGCACAATTCATTTTTTATTTGCAAATGAGCGAGCAAGAGGGTTGGAATTTGAGTGATTGCAAGTTGCAACTGTTAGCTAATGATATATTGAGTGTAACTATCAAACTAGATTTGGAATATCTTGTTCATTCACAAGTTATAATGATTAGTCTGTAAAATAAAATCGGTTTTGATTAAACTGATGGTTCTATTAATTTCACGTCAAGAATCAACCGAGGGCATTTGATGGTGTTTATGCGATAAAGCACGCTTTTCCGGGCTTCTTGTGCCCGGAACATATGACATAAAAATAGAAAGACACAGCTAATCTTGAAAAACGGATTATTAGTCATTGTTTGGTAATGAAAGACCAAAGACGTGGCATAAAAATCGAAAGACAAAGCTAAATGGTTTGACACGGCCACCCAAACCACTCAAATTGAAGTGCATAATACACGGTTTTCCAGATTTCTTGTGCCCTAAACAAAAGTCTAAAAATTACATGGATCTTTCATTGAATTAAATAAGGCGTCCACGTAAAAGTTGGAATCAACGGAGGACATTTGTTGGTGGCAGTATGCAACAAAGCAAATTCGGGCAAAACCCCGGATAATCGTGAAAATAGATTATCAGTTGTTATTTGGTACTGAAATCGATTAGGATAAATTCTGAAGAGACCCCACACATAGGACATAAAGTTAAGAGGAAAAGAAACGCGGTCTGACACGACCACTCAAATCGTTCAATTGAAGTGTATAATCCACGGTTTTCCGAAGTTATTGTATCCGGAATAAAAATGGTTGAAAATTACACGGACCTTTCATCGAATTAAATAAGGTGTCCTCGCAAAAATTTGAGAAGCAGCAGAGGACTTTAGCTGGTGCTGATATACGATAAAGCAAACTCAGGCGAAACTCGGATAATCATGATAAACGTATTAGTAGTCGTTATTTGGTGCGGAAATCGAATAAGGTGACTTCTGAAAATACCCTAGACATATGGCATAAACATCCGGAGTAAAAGAAACATGGTCTGACACTGCTAAATTTGAAGTGAAGAATAAAAAAAAATTGGATTTCAGGACCCAGAATAAAAATGTTAGAAAATCAGAAGGAACGTTCGTCAAATTAAAGAAGGCGTCCACGCAAAATTTTAGAATCAATAGAGAACATTATGCGAAAATGGATTATTAGTATGCGAAAAGCATGCTCTGGAAAAACCCGATAATCTTGAAAAACGGATTATCAGTCATTATTTGGTGATGAAATGATATAGCTTAACTCATGATGAGACCGAGGACACATGACATAAAAATTGGAAGAAAAGAGATATGGTCTGACACAACCACCCAAATCGCTAAGCTTGAAGTGTATAATACATGGTTTTCCAAATTTTTGGTGCCCGAAACAAAAATGTGTGAAAAGTACACGAATCTTTCATCAAATTAAATAAGGCGTCCACGCAAAATTTCGGGATCAGCGAAAGACATTTGTTGATGCCAGTATGCAATTAAACAATTCCGACGAAACCCCGGATAATCGTGAAAATGGATTATTAGTTGTCATTTGGTGCTGAAATCGATTAGGATAAATCCTAAAGAGACCCAGTACATACGACATAAAATCAAGTGAAAAATAATTATGGTCCAACACGGCCACCCAAATCGTTCAAATAGAGGTATATAATACATGATAATCCCGAATTTCGGGTGCTCGGGATAAAAATGTTTGAAAATTACACGGACCTTTTATCAGATTAAATATGGTGTCCACGCAAAATTTGAGAAGCAACAGAAGACTTAAGTTGGTGTTGGTATACGATAAAGCAGACTCAGGCGAAACTCGGATAATCATGATAAATGGAGGATTAGTAGTCGTTATTTGGTGCAAGACACATGGCATAAAATTCCGGAATAAAAGAAACATGGTATGACACGACCATTCAAATTGGTCAAATTAAAGTGTATAATAAACAATTTCCGGGATTTCTTGACCCAGAATAAAAATGTCTGAAATTCAGAAGGAACGCTCATCGAAATAAAGAAGGCGTCCACGCAAAATTTTAGAATCAACGGATGACATGTGTTGGTGTTAGTATGCGAGAAAGCACGCTCGGACAAAACCTGATAATCTTGTAAAACAGATTATTAGTCATTATTTGGTGATGAAATACAATAGGTTAACTCATGATTAGACCCAGGGCATATAAAATAAAAATCGGAAGAAAAAGAAACATGGTCTGACACGACCACCCAAACCGCTCAAATGAAAATGTACAATACACGGTTTTCCGGATTTCTGGTGCCCGGAACCAAAATGTCTTAATATTACACAGATCTTTCATCGTATTAAATGAGGCGGACACACACAATTTAGAGATAAACAGAGAACATTTTTTTGCGGTGTGCGATAAAGCAGATTCGGGCGAAACCTCAAATAATTGTGAAAATGGATTATTAGTATTTATTTAGTGCAGAAACCGATTGGGATAAATCCTGAAGAGACTCCGGACATACGACATAAAATGAAAAGAAAAAGAAACGTGGTCTGGCACGACTACTCAAATCGTTCAAATTGAAGTCTATAATACACGATTTTCCGAAGTTATTTTGTCCGGAATAAAAATGTTTAAAAATTAACGGACCTTTCATCGAATTAGATAAGGTGTCCACGCAAAATTTGAGAAGCAACGAAGAACTTTAGTTGGTGCTGTTATGCGATAAAGTAAAGTTGGGCGAAACTCGGATAATCGTGATTAACATATTAGTAGTTATTTTGGGCGGAAATCGAATAGGGTAACTCGTGAAATTACCCTAGACATATATATATATATATGGCATAAAAACCCGGAGTAAAAGAAACATGGTTTGACACGACCACCCAAACTGCTTAAATTGAAGTGTATATATAATAAGCAATTTTCGAAATTTCAGGACCGAGAATAAAAATGTCTAAAAATCAGAAGGAGCGTTCATCGAAGTAAAGAAGGCGTCTACGCAATATTTAGAATCAACGGAGGATATTTGTTGGTGTCAGTATGCGATAAAGCATGCTTAGGTAAAACCTAATAATCTTATAAAACAGATTACTAGTTAATATTTGGTGATGAAAACGAATAGGTTAACTCATGAAAAGATCAAGGACGTATGACATTAAAATCAAAAGAAAACACGACCACCCAAATCGCTTAAATTGAATTGTATAATACACGGTTTTTCGGATTTCTGGTGCCCGGTACAGAAATTTCTGAAAATAACACAGATCTAAAATCAACTTAATTAAGTTGCCCACTCAAAATTTGGGCATCAACGGAGGACATTTAATTTGTTGGTGGCAGTATGCGATAAAGCAGATACGACCGAAACCCCCGATGATCGTGAAAATGGATTATTAGTTGTTATTTGTTGTTGAAATTGATTAGGATAAATCTTGAAGAAACCCGGATACATGGCATAAAATAAATAGAAAAAGAAATGTGGTCCGACACGGCCATTTAAATCGTTCAAATTTGAGTGTATAATACACTATTTTCCGAATTTCTGGTGCCCGGAATTAAAATGATTGAAAATTACACGGACCTCTTATCGGATTAAATAAGGTGTTCATACAAAATTTTAGAAGCAACGAAGGACTTTAGTTGGTGCTGGTATGCGATGGAGTAGACGCGAACGAAACTCGGATAATCATGTTACCGGATTAGTAATCGTTATTTGGTGCGAAAATCGAATAAGGCGACCTCGGAAAAAACTCTAGACATATGGCATAAAAATCCAAAGTAAAAGAAACATGGGCCGACAAGACCACCCAAACTATTCAAAATTGAAGTTTATAATAAATTATTATCGGGATTTCAGGACCCAGAATAAAAATGTCTTAAAATTATAAGGAACTTTCACCGAATTAAAGAAGGGAATCCAAGCAAAAATTTAGAATCAACGGAGGACATTTGTTGGTTTACAGCATGCGATAAAGCACGCTCGGAAAAACCCGATAATCTTGAAAAAACGGATTATTAGTCATTATTTGGTGCTGAAATCGAATAAGTGAACTGGTGAAGAGATCAAGGACATATGGCAAAAAAATCAGAAGAAAAAGAAACACGGTCTGCTACCCAAACCGCTCAAATTGAAGTGTATAATACACATTTTTCCGAATTTCTGGTGCCCGGAACAAAAATGTCTGAAAATTACACGAATATTTCATCGAATTAAATAAGGCGCCCACGCAAAATTTTGGTATGAATGGAGGACATGTGTTGGTGGCAGTATGCAATAAAGCAGATGCGACTGAAACATTAAATTATCCTGAAAAGACCCCTGACATATGGCAAAAAATCAGGAGAAAAAGAAACGTTCTCTAATACTACCATTTAAACATTCAAATTGAAGCGATATAGCAGACTCGGTCGAAACTCGGATAATCGTGATAAACGGATTAATAGTTGTTATTTGGTGCGGAAATTGAATAGGGTAACTCTTTAAAATACCCTAGACATATGGCATAATCATCCGGAGTAAAAGAAACATGGCCTGACACACCACCCAAACTGCTCAAATTGAAGTCTATAAACAAACAATTTTCGGGATTTCAGGACCCAGAATAAAAATGTCTTAAAATCATAAGGAACGTTCATCGAATTGAAGAAGGCGTCCCATGCAAAATTTTAGAATTAACGGAGGACATTTGTTGTTGTCGGTATGCGATAAAGTACGCTCGGGGAAAACCCAATATTCTTGAAAACGGATTATTAGTCATTATTTGATGATGAAATTGAATAGGTTAACTCATTATGCGACCATTGACGTATGACATAAAAATCAGAAGAAAAAGAAACATGGTCTAGGACGACCACCCAAACCGCTCATATTGAAGTGTATAATACACGGTTTTCTGAATTTCTTGAGCCCGGAGCAAAAATGTCGGAAAACTACATTGAAGTTTCATCAGACAAAATAAGACGTTCACGCAAAATTTGGGGATTAGCAAAGGACATTTGTTGGTGTCGGTATACGATAAAGTAGATTCAGGCAAAACTTAAATAATTGCGAAAAGCGGATTATTAGTTGTTATTTAGTGTTCATATCGAATATGGTAACTCCTTAATAGACCCTGGACATATGGGAGAAAAAGAAGCGTGGTCAGCACGACCACTCAAACCGCTGAGATTGAAGTGTTATAATACACGGTTTTCCGGATCTGGTGGCCGAAACAAAAATGTCTGAAAATTACACTAACATTTCATCTTAAATAAGGCTTCCACGCAAAATTTGAGGATCAACGAAGGACCTTTAATGTTGCAACTATGCGATAAAGAAGGGCTTAGGCGTAATTCGGATAATCGAGAAAAACGGATTAACAATCGTTATTATGTGATGAAATCGAATAGGGTAATTGCTGACGAGACCCATGACATATGGCAGAAAAATCGGGAGAAAAAGAAACTTGGTCCGGAACGACCACCTAGACCGGTCAAATCGAAGTGTATTACCGTTCAAATTGATATTAATACACGGTTTTCAAGCGTTCATTAGGTCGGAAAGAAAATGTCGACAAATTATTTAGATCGTTCATCGGATTAAATGAGGTGTCCACGCAAAATTTGTAGTTCAACAAAGGATATTTGTTGGTGCTGGTATGCAATAAAGCCGCCTCAGGCGAAACACTTATAATCGTTATATACAGATTAGTAGTTGTTATTTGGTAACTCTCGAAGAGACCCCTCAATTATGGCATAAAAATCAAGAGAAAAAAAAACATAGTCTGAGACGACCACTCGAACTGCTTAAATTGAAGTGTTTAGTACTGATTTTTCGGATTTCTTGTACCCGAACCAATAATGTATGAAAATTACCGGGCCATTCATTTTAAATAAGGCGCCCACACAAAGTTTGAGCAGCAAGCATTGCACAGTAGTTTTAGTGGGTTATATATATTTTGGTTGACAATTTTGGGTCTAGGAATAAAGTGGTTTTAAAAGAGTTTGAATTGAAGTTTTAAGGATAAAATAATAATATTTTCGTATTGTTGAGATTTATATTGAGTATGTGCATAAATATATTCTATTGTTTATTTTTATGATTGCAAACAATGAATATATAATAATTACTCGCAAGGGTGTTATTTAGTAGTTAAAAGTTAAAACGAAGGTGTAGTTCTCAAGAGTCTCAGTTTCAAGTCTTCAGAAGAGCAATCTTGTTGTGGAGTATGTGTGGCATGAGGCTCACTCCCGGCCTCCCAGGTGACTTACGTGATATGCGTGATTTGCAGGCTATTATTTTACCGTGAACGCACCCATGAACACTTAGATCAACTGATAAGATATTGTTCTACCTTAACCAGATGTCTCGTGTTCGAGCCCTGAGAATGCAGCAGTGTTAAAACTCATGAGGGAGAGCTTCACCGGCCAAATAGGCTCAAATTTAGATTAAATTGAATGATCTACACCAAATGTTTTCGAAGTTTATTTTCGCAGTACATTTTTTACTCATTTTAGTACCTTTTGTACCTAACTTTCCATTTACTACCCTTCACTAAAAAAAACTTAGAAATCTAATTCTCTCTACTTCTCTCTAATGTTCAATCCTCAAATCCCCTTAACCTTCTTCAAAATATTCAATTACGAATGATTATTCAGCAATAGAACACGTATAATCGATTATTACAAATCAAATTCACATTTTTTTAGTATAGTGTTGCATCTTATTTTAATTTAATTAGGGTTTATGTTAAAAATAGTTAGGATTAAAATGATGTGGGATGCTTTGGGGTCAATTGGTTGTCGTTGGTGACCGGACTGAGGTGGTCGGCCGGCGGTGGCATACTGCATCCTTGAGATTGTGTGTGTTTTCAATTTTTTAAATGTAGTACATGGTACGTACTTTGTTTCACGCACAATTCCACCACACACCAGTACACATCCCTGCCCACCCACTATGCACAGTGCCCTACTGAGAACCTACTCCGTCGACAAACCATGTCTTGAAGACGATATCAGATGAGTAAAATGGAATAATATGTATGAAATTAGAGAAAATATATTTATTTTTGAGGGAAAAATTAGAGAAAATATATTAGAGAGAAGTTAGAGAGAAAAAATGGGTGGAGAAATGTCAAGGGTATAATTGTCAACTGTGTACTGAAATGAGTAAAATATGTACTGCGAAAATCAACACCCAATTTTTTTAACCATAACGACATAACGCACAAACCCGTTTTAAATTTAAAACGAATATATGAATCGTTAACGAATGCTCTCCCTTAACATTTCACAGTTCGGACGGTCCAAACCTCGTTGCCAGTAAACCCTCCCCTCCCCTCACCTGCTCAACTCAATCAGCAATGGCCGCCATTGATAAAACAAGCAGAAGCAACAGAAAGAAACAACAACGTTCTAAATCTAGTAAACCCAGTAAACCTTCATTTGGTCCCAACAAACAACTCAACAAGAAGAAGAACAACAACAACAACAAACAACAACATCGTCGTAAACCTAAGAAAGCAGGATTAAATTCAAACACTCCCAAAAAAGAAATTGCAGTAAAAGATGAAAAACCCACAAAAATTATTACTGTATTCCAACCACCTGTTTCACCTGCTGATTACTGCAAATATTTCTTGGATCAATTTGAGTTTGCTGACAATATAAAGCTTTCATCTTTGGAGCTTGAATCCATCAAAGGTATCGCCTTTTTCCCTATACTCCGTCTATTTCAGTCATTTGTTTATCTTTGATTAAAATACGTCTCACGAAGAATATAAAGTGTAAACAAATGATTGGGACGGAGGGAGTAAATATTTAGTTGGTGTTTTTTGTGTTCATAATCAGTGGCGGAAGTAAGGAGGGCTAGCAGGGGCGCTCGGCTTTGATATTTATTGCATTACTTGTTCGCCCCTTGAATCTCCCAACTAAAATTCCTGGTTTTACCCGCTACGGATATGAATTTGAGTTTATGTGTATTTTTTATGAGCTTTTTAAAGTTTTTAAGTTACCTTCTAAATCTTATATATGATGTTTTTTTAGTTGTATTGTCATTTTTTGAGCTTAATGATCAAATGAACGGACTCAAAAACTTATTATTAAGCTCGAAAACTACACTATATATTTGTAGTACATCAGATATTCAGATGTATGATCCAGTTACGGGTTTATAGTAGTTAGTTTGGTTAAAAGGGATATTTGATTGAGTATCAGAACTTTGAAAAGTTGTTTAATTTTGGCTCAATTGTTTAGTTTTTATCTAATGAGGTTTATTGGTGTGGAATGATATTAGTGAAATTATATTATTTGCTTTGACTGTTGTTTGTCGCACCTGAGGTTAAGTTGTTGGCAATGTAAGTTGGTTGCTCAATAAAGTGAATTGTCTGGCGATAGTTGCTAGGAGTAAGGAGTTTTGTTGTGTAGATACGGTTTGAGGAAGTAGTAATTTCTAATTAGGTGGTATTCTGCGAGATTTAGATATGTAGGTGGTATGGGTTAAATTCATGAATTCATCGGGGGTTGAGACCAATCACTGCAAAATTTTACATTGAGTGATTATAAGTTACAACTAGATTAAAAGTTCAGTAGTTACGATTGGAACTTGGAAGCAAGAGGGTGGTCTTAAAAATCTTAAAATGTTGGATTTCTAGTAACTTGGAGCTGCTATGATCTTGAAATAGATGGTAGAATAGTTCTAAGTGTTTTGTTATCTAGTGCTGATATTCATGAATCACATAATGTTTTTGCTACTTGCTGCATCGAAATATTAGTATAGCTGTTCGAGTTAGAGAAGTCTGGTAAATATTTTTTTTATACCGTTACACATTGTGCTGGATTGTATAGAAATTGTATTTGAGCTTCAATTATATTTTTTCAGCCAATGTGCGTTCTGAATTATATTTCAAGACCATAGACTTACTGCCTTATTGAGAACAATCTGCTTGTAAATTAGTCACGGATCATCGTAGGAAGTCTAGGAACCTTTAAATTCAATTTAACCTTGGAAACTGCGGCACAAATGTTAATACTGTCTAGTTGTGGTCAAGTTTTAGCGGGTGACATGCACTGTGCTAGTTCTTTTGACTGAATTCTCCTCCTAAGCTGCAAGAGCAAAGATTTACGCAAATACGCAATACTATTTATAAACTTTTCTTGGTGTTTCTTCTTCAGATACATCTTTTATAAAGCTATTGGAAGAACTTAATCAAGATGCTTGCAACTTAGGGACACATCTCAAGAGTACTTTTGAATCGACATGGAAAAAAGTGCTTTGTGAACCTCAGCTTGTTGAAGGACAGATTGATGCAGGGAACCCAGCTGTAATGGTCATTAGTGCTTCTGCTATAAAATCGCTGGACATGCTGAGGTGTGACTTTTATTCGGATCCTCAGGAATTTGAAAATATATTTTGGCTTTAAGACTAGCTAGTATGTCTCTAATGCATTCACCCTTTGCTCAATTTTTTTTATCTTTATGTGTTTTCCTCACCTTAACCTATAGGGGCTTGCGGATATTGACCAAGGAATGCCAAGCTGTGAAGCTTTTCTCGAAGCACATAAAAGTTGATGAACAGGTTTGATAACATCTATTCTTTTTTTTCTTTTTTTATAATATTGTCTAATATATCGCAAAATTAAATAAATTGAAATACTTCTTAGTTCCTTAATAAATCTAAGTATCATAATTGGATTTTTAAGTGTTAGATTTTGTCATAAAAAGATGTTTAGTGATGAGTAAATGGTTATTATGTTGTTGACTCCACATATAGAATTGACATAACTAAACAAATACGAAAATCCTGTTGAAAGATCCAGTATCACCTGATCTTGGATCTTTCATTGTATGATATCCTTGAAATACGTATTTATGCTTCTTTGTTTCTTTAAATCAGAATGTGATGACCTGCATCTTGTTTCTCGTCAGTTTCTTTGGCTTGCTTCTTTTAATTTCTCCTCAAAGAACCATTTTCTAATATATAAGCTTGGTGCTTCAGGTAGCCATGTTAAAGAAGCGTGTTAATATTGCAAGTGGTACACCAAGCAGGTAAATGATCTTCTCTGGTTAATTAAGTTAAAGAAAAAAAATGCCTCAGATAATAAGAAATTTCATTTGTTGTGATTGGTTACGAGGTTAAACAGATGATTAGCTTTGCGCTTGCTTCTTATCCAATGTATTTTGTGATTGCAAGCTGTTCTTTTTCCTGTCCAGTTGCTATACAGAACTAGTGTCTAAACCCATTACGACCCTTGAACCGTGAACTGTCAGCCGCCTTTAGATTAAATTTAGCTGCCTTGCAATTCTTAATTTTATCCATCGTTCTAGTTCTTTCCATCTGTTTGTATGCGTGTGCGTTCATGCGTGTCTTAAGCTAGAAAAGTTAGTGAATCAGTGAGTCAAGAGTCTACCAGGATACTTCAATGGCTTGATATCAATTGTCTTAGTTAATAATGCGTTTTATTCCACTCGGAAGTTACTTCAATAAAATCAGTTACAACTTACATGTACAAGGTGGAGTAAATAAATCTTTCCGTTACCATCATTACTAATTAAGTGTTTACGTATATAGGACTAAACCAGATTAGTTAGTAGTTTATTGTATCAAAACATTTTATGGATGTATTACAGGCTATCTTTTTCGGTGTACTGTGCGTCTGTGCCTAACATATTTATCAGCAAAATAAGTGATGTGGTGCTCATTGCACAATCCTTGAGTTGACCTTGAGACTGACATGTTCGACTATAACTGGGTGTATTTGGTTTCAGGATTAAGAAATTAGCTGAAATGGAGGCGCTGGGGCTTTCGCGACTGTCAGTCATTGTACTCGATATGCACACTGATGTTAAAGGCTACTCGCTGTTTACCCTTCCTCAAGTCAGGTTTGGCTGCACATCATATTTTAACTTCCCTACATGATCATCTTTGTCCCTGGTGAATCGTAAATAGAGTAGCTCACGTTGCGATTTCCGAGTGCTCTCCCCGTTGCGAGTATTAGGTTCCCTCTTCTATTTTCCTTGTGAATACTATGTTTTACTGAGTGTCAAGGTTTGTTGCTAGAAGCGGGACTACTGTAACGTAATGAAATAGATCTTTAGTCTGCCGTAGAAGTCAGAGATAGATCGTTATAAAAGGGTTTTGAAGGTAAATGAGAACGCAATTTAGCCGTTGTTAGTTGCATTTGTGGCTCAATATCCGTGATGGTTGTAATGAATTATCTCAGGTTCTGTGACTGATGTTTTAGACCATGCTCTAAAGCACTGTCTAGTATATTTATGGTCTAAGCTACGCTAATTACGTGTTCTATTCCTTTCGCTGGCATTCACATGGTTACTGATTGTTTTGTAAAACTGTAGGGATGAATTCTGGGACTTGTACAAATGCTATTTCCACGAACGAATTCTTCAAGGTGATTTACGTGTGTGTTTGTATGGTCCAATCTCGGCAACAACTGGTAGAAGTACGAGAAAGTCTGAAGATCAATAGCAAGCATCATTCTGCCGAAACTGTTTCTCTAGTCGTGTTATATGATATGAATTTTGTAGTACTAGTCATAAACAACTCGGTAAAGAAGAATAGTTCGTCTAGCCTTACGCAAGATAGCAACATGAAAAAAAGTCCCAGATACTCCGTACTTGTTTAGATGTTTATTTGCTCTGAAAAGAGAATGACATGTTTGTAATGCAAGTCCACAATTTTGGCAACAAAAACAGATCTTTAGTTTCGTTTTTTTTTTCAAATCAATGAAGCCACAACACTGGAGTTCTTGATTAGATTGGATCGAGTCCGAGTAGAACAGGTAGATAGTTTCAGGAAAGTTATTCGATTTGAGACGAGGGAAACCAAATACCCACCCACAACTCTGTATATTGTCATGCTTTGCATCAAAAGTAAGTTGATTTGATATATACTGTTTATATTAATAAATATTATTACAATTATGACGAGGTACATATAAATATAAATCAAGAAGTTAATTCCGTCTTCTATATCCATTCCCTGAAAGGAAGGAATCTGGATAAAACAGTGTGTTTTGTGCTAATAATACATTCAGCAAGTGTTAGGTGCTAAATTGCTAATAATACAACCAATACTCAACCTGGCCATAACATAGGTCAGCACACAGCAGTCGGATCGTTTTACCCCCAACGTAGAAAATGCAAATAAGGATGCGAAAATCATATGTACAGCTTAAATCCAGAGATATTTAAACTGGTTTGGGCAACCTAAAGTACACGGAGTTGAGCTAGGAATGCTGCGCAAAGTTCAAGAAACAACATTTGAGGCCCCACAACCCGCTGTAGATCAAGCAGATACTTCTCTTCCCGAGTTTTGTAAAGCTGCAGAGACGTTACAACATGTTAATTAGTCATCTTTAGTCATCATTGGAGGCTAGCTTCAAACATAGACTAGGCAAATAAAAAGTGAAATAGACAAAAAATTCATAAGGATCTATCAATGTCATAGTAGTCCCTCCGTCCCAGTCATTTGTTTACCTTTGGGTTTGACACAAAGACCAAGAAGAGGGGAGGGGACCAATTGTGGGTAGCGGTATTGGATGCCAAGTGGGCAAATAATGGAATTAGGTGATCAAACTACCCATTAGAAACATGGGCATGGACATTCCAGTAGCAATCACACAAGACACACAAAAGCCAACACACAAATCACTCAATCATTGACCCTCTGTCCTCCTTTCAATGTCCTTCCTTTCAAAGCAAACTCGGGATACAATTCATTTTTCAGGCAGGTAATTTCTCCCTCACATAAGATTACTATAGGATTGACATGTGATGTTAAGGATTCAGCGATTAATACATGACTAATGCTGATACATGAACAGCAACTGTCACCCGTACAGCAAAAAGAACTGGAAGAGGTACACACCTGCAACTCAAACTTCACGACGTTGGGTGACCTTAACGCATCATTTTCTATTATGCTTGATTCGTTGGCAAAATAATGATCATTGTCGGCAGGATTATTGACCATCCCTTCATGCTGCCCAAGAATGCCAGGAATCCACCGGCACTTCATATTGTAGTGCCCTATCTTTTTCCAGCAGACATTTAACTCTTGAAGTGCCTTCAAAACTTCAGTCATGATCTCACGAGGATGGGCTCGCGACTGCAGTCAGATATGAAAATTTATCTTTACAAGCCATACAAATTGGGATAAGTAATCAAATATGACGTCCAACATAACGTGTAGGGCACATTTATTAGTCCATATCAGTCGGCTTATAAAGAAAAAATAAATATCATTCAAACATTATTACAAATATATCAATGCTAACTTTCCTAACAAGCAGTTAATGTGCAGCATTGCTACTTTATTTCTTGAATCTTGTCCAAGTCAAGAGATTAAGGGGACATTTGGTTCGCATTAGGGAAAAGAAAAAGGAATCGGAGAGGGAAACAAATGGAAAGGAATGGGAATACCCATCACTTTCCTACTTGTTTGGTTCATTCATCAAAGGGAATAACACAAACTACAATAACCACTCAATTCAACCCCAACCACCAACTAACCATCAAAAACAACCAAGACTACCACCCACCCTCGTCGGTCGACGTCGCTGGCGACCCTTCCCCCATCACCGACGTCCACCTCAATTTCCATTTTCCCCGCCGTCCAGTTATTCCCTATTTGAAACCACCATAACTAATCCCTTAAAAACTCCCCCCACCATCAAAATCGCCTCTCCCACTCTTAGAAACATCAAATCTGCTGTTTTTAGGAGTGAGAGAGGCGATTTAGTGGGTGGGGGGGGAGTTCCAGGGGTTAGTTGTGGAGGTGATGGTGTTAGGGTGGCAATGACGGATTGGTGGTGTCGGCGTGGCGCCGGAGGTAGGGTGGTGGGGGCAGCTAGCGGGCGACGTGAAGGTGTAGGTAAGTCAATGACCCGCGACATGGAGGCGGTGGTGGTCGGAGACTTAACATATAGGGTCAATGATGATAAGTGTTTGTGGTGGGTGTGGGTGAGGAGTAATGGAATCCCATTCCCTGGGGGGTGAGCCGGTGAGGGGTAAGGAGTTAGAGGGATTTGGGGGTAAGGGAGGGAATTCCATTCCCTTTGCTTTCCCTTTGCTTGCGTCAAACAAACACAAACGAAGGGAGTCATTAACTTTGTTTCCCTCTCCCTTCCCTTTAGACCCCCAACCAACATCCCCTATGTTAAAAGAGAACTCAAAATGGAAATCACAGATCCACATGCCCCAATTGTTGTAGGCATTCAAAAAAATTGTATTCTCAAGACAAGACAAGGTAGTTCAAGAACAATATTGGATAATCTCCAACTGACTTGGTGGAGTGTGCCAGACTATCTGTGTTTGTATGCGCATGTGTGCTTATCATACAGACTGTGCGTGCGTGTGTGGAGAGACAGAGAGAGGCTTGCAGAAACAAATGGTTCTCCCTTCAGGACTTTATGCAAACCCATTAAGGGGAAGTATAAATGAAACCTGTAGTCCAAGAGCCCATTTCCTCTCAACAGGGAACTGCTGTCGTAAACCAACTCCTTGATAATCAGCATAACCATGATATGGGCGGTTCCCCGAAGCAGGGGAAGTAACTCCATTTGGACTCATGCGATTAACGTTGTTATCCTGAAAAATATAGACATGCAAAAGAATTTCAGATGCTTATTGCAGGTTAGGAAAATAAGAGGTACCAGGATCTGCTTGACTCTACATTACAACTTTTAATACTCATTTATTAAAGTATAAATGCAAAATAACTGAGGAACTCGTCCATTATATAACTATATAAGTACAAGCAGTAATATGTCACGACTAAAACTCCTGTCCAAACATTACTGAAGTCATGTAGAAGCAGTCTCTCCAAGATACTAGCATGCAATTCGGTAAAAGCATCTCAAAAGAAAAGACAACCCACCATCATTTCTTGGAACTCAGCCCCAAGATAGCCATTTGAAGCTCGGAAGCGATTGTCAAAAAGCAAATAGTATGCAACAGTTCCCTATAGTAACCATAAAATTATATATCAGTTCTCGATTCCACAAATACGGAGTAGTGAGTACAACACAAAAAAAATGGTAATACTACTGACCTCATTCTGGAGTCGGTTGCGAAGAGATTCAATCAGCTGATTCCTGTCAAATCCCATCCTAATAACTTCTAAGAGTATTTCCTCATCAATCTGCAAGGAAATGCAAAATCAAGTTGCAATTTAATAATGCAATATACAATAAGATAGAAGAATCTTCAAGTTAGACTAGGCGCTAGCATTTATTCACAATTCACAAAAGGCATATTCAGTATAAAATGAGCCTGCACAGTATCAGACTATCAGTGCATATACGTGATAACACCACAGCGAGAGCCAGGTCGGATACGCAGTACTAAACTTAAAAGACTTGGTGGTTCGTAACATTAAGATTCGCAAGGAAACTCGGAATTATGGGTTGGCATGTTTTACTGCATAATATGCATTGCAAGAAACCAGGGAAACCACCTCAAATTCCAGAAAATAGATTAATTACCTACCTTTTTTGCTTGTTGCATAGTATCTGGTGGAGGAACAGCTAAATAGCGTGGGAGATGTGCTTGAAACCAGGAGTGTTGGCGGATATCTGGGATGGCAATTCGTTTCATAGGATCAACCACAAGCATCTTGGGAATCAGATCCCTAGCTCCAGGTGATAAATGACTTGGAAGGGTATATATTCCACCCTACAAAATAATGTAACATCAAGATTACTTCCACGCTCTACAAGTAGACATAATATGGGAATTTACCATTTTAACATGATTTCATTAAACATATGGAGAAATTGAAGACCATAAATCCTCATGTTCTACACCTGTTAATTTTTTTCTTCTTCTAAAGTACTCATTTAAGACGTGATCAAGCATTCAAGCAGCAAAGAGTCACATAAGAATATAATAGGGGAAAATTAATAACAGGCTGTTCAGTTCATTGATCTTATTAAAAAAACAATGAGGATGCTTTTGAAATCAATAATGGAATAGAAATTTCTTTTTAAAAAAACCGTGCTTAGAACACTAGGAAGAGGGAGAAAGGATAAAATCAAAAATTAAAAAAAAAAACCAACTACTCATCGTGTATAACTCAATGTGTTCAAAATCTTCAAAACATTAACTTGACTTCTAGAAACTCAGTAACTCACTAAAGGCAAGGAAAAAACACCAAGCAAATACAGACCTAAATAACTCAGACTCTTTTAACAAATGCTTCTATCACTCTTATTAATAAGTAAGAATTAATATCCATCCCTCTTTTGCATCTTCAGTAGCTTAGTTTCTTTCTATTGACTTACTAACTTTGCGGCTACAAGGTACTCATACAAAAATAAAGATCACTGTGCAGCTTAGTTTGAAAAGACGCAAGGCGCTGAGGCGATGAGGCGCAATGCGCAAGGCGCGCGCCTTTTAGACGCGAGGTGCCTTCTATTTGAAACTTAATTTTTTTCCCAAATAAAATTTTGGGCAACAATACCCCTTTTAGGTGTATTAAAGTTGACTAACATCTAAAGGAGTAAAATTTAGGGAAAATGGGGAATAGAAAATGCATATTTATAGACTTAGACATACTACTGAACCTTGCTAAGTGAGCCTTGTCTAAAAGGCGCACCTAAAGTGCACCAAGGCGTTTTGGATAGTGCCTCATCCAAGGCGGGCCTTAGGCGCACTCGATGCGTGCCTTTTCAAACTAAGCTGTGTGGCCAAAGTGGTATCATGTAGGCCTGGCAGAAAAACTTGTGCTTGCACTTAATGCCGTCTATCACACCTCACAAAACATGTAATGACAAAAACGCAGCTTCCACACAGTAGATTGAGATCATGGTATTTGCAACCCCTATAATCATTGTGCCACCACGGGCACAGACACTAATACTTCAACAACACCAGCTAAAGATCAAGGACAACAGCCAGAGAAGATCATTTAAATATCAATTATTCAAGCCACATAGAAGGATGTACCTTTATTTTCTTGAAAAGATTGGGGATATTTTCATCATCAAACGGAAGGGTACCACAAAGTAGGGCATATAAGATGACACCACAACTCCATACATCAACTTCTGGTCCAGCATAGAGTTTCCCAGAGATAACCTACACATAAAAACACAAGTAACTTGTAGTTCATTCCGTAGCATAGCAATTAAATATTGGATAGATCCAAAAAAGAGCTAAACTTTCTGGTAGATAACACACTCTTACTTTCAACAATGCAGGGACAAAAACAAACAAGCCCAAAATGTCATAAACATGGTACCATAAAGAGGAATTATCTGACGATAGTGTCAGCAAAGAGAAGCTGGAGTAAATAAAAAAGGAAAGTAAGTTTAGCACATAACAGAGTGAAGATGAAAGCACAGGTAGTTGACAAGATTAGAACCGGTGCGCCAAGGCTCCCCTTCAGGACACACATTTACATACAGAAGATAAAATTCAAACAAAGCCTCCCCACGATGTTTCCTCTCTGATGATTAAAGCCTTGCACATTTATAGCTTGAAAACAAAGGCTATTGTCTTTATTAACAGATTTCCAATAATCCATATGGAAACTGTAAAACATCAATAACAATTATCAACATTTATACCTCTGGAGCTGCATAATTTGGGCTTCCACAACTTGTTTTCAAGAAATGGCCATCTCGCATTATGTTGCTCAAACCAAAATCTGCTATCTTGACATTGTGATGGGAATCTAGTAGAAGGTTTTCAGGTTTCAAATCTCGATGCACGACCATATTGCGGTGACAATACTCTACTCCTGATATGATCTGTTTCCAGTACAGCGACAAACAGTAAAAAAAGGCAGTAGATTGAGATGACAAATCCAATGGCGGGAAAAAAAGAGGAAAAGAAGATAATCAGGTACAGAGAAGAGCAAGAAGAAAAGGCATTTGCCTGCTGGAAAAATGTGCGTGCTTCATCCTCTTGTAATCTACCCTTTTCAACAATATAGTCAAATAGTTCTCCAGACTTCACGTACTCCATCACAACATAAATGTCTGAAGGAGTCTCAATTACTTCGTAAAGACGTATGATATGAGGATGCATGAACAACCTTAATATTTTGATTTCTCTTCTCACTACAAATCAACACAAAATATATAACAGTGTCAGATGGATGATCTCGAACGTCAAAAGACCTAGCAAGGAACTCTTACAATCCAACTTATATTGTTTATAATGGCTTCCAAACTCACCTACCCTCCAATGAACTGCCAATCGGTTCAATCATATTCCATAACGACGGCTACTTAAAATCTATATAAGAGACACTCTACAAAAGCATATCATGTATCGGATATTCAGATGCAGCGTATTGATAAAGAAATAACGAATACCTCATAGATACTATAAGACGTACAAGAGCTACTTAATAGTTCAACTTCCTGAGTACTTTGAAGTATCCATTCATTCAAATCAGTAACGATCATCCATCATGGGTACTTTGAAAAAAAAAAGTTCAATTCTAAGCAAGAAAAATACTAGCAACCTACTCAACCAAATTTTAACAAATAAATTAGAACGACAAGAAGCAATATCAACAATCATCAGGAAACTTTAATACCTTTCTCCTCCATTTCCATATTTTTGATCTTCCGGCGGTTCAATATTTTGATGGCAACTTTATGGCCAGTCAATTTGTGCTCGGCGATTTTCACCTTACCAAACGAACCAATACCAAGCGTTTTACCAAGGTTGTAGTTCTGCAAGTACACGTCCACACCAGCACCACCTCTGCTGCTTTGACCATCCATTTCCCTATACTAAGAAGGAAAGGACCTCGTTTAAACGGAAATTCTTATATGAGATGGTCTCACAATCTTTTAAATGTGAAACCACCAACTATTAGCTATTTTTCTTCTACAAATTCTCCACTAATTCATACGGTATTATAATTTTATAAGTACTCCAAAAGTCCAAATGTCTCACACTATTTTAGCATGAGACAGTCTCGCGGAAAACTAAATGTCGCTTCAAAAGGACTATCCGCGAATTTGAACTACTGATCACTCACTAAAGTAAAGACACTAATCATCTAAAACATTACGACAACCGAAAAATCAAAGTTTCAACCAACTCTTACCAAATGAATTTCACAACAATACATTCATATCTTCGACATTAAGAACATAACCGAATCGATTGAAGCTCAATACATAATCATTCCAATTGTAATCATAGCACTATCAACCTAACCCTAAATTAAAATTGTCCAAAACTTCTAAAATCAAAAGCAATCAAACAAACCTATATAATCATAAAATCAATCAAATTAACCATAAAATTAACAAATCAACATATCATAATCCTGCATAACTATTGTAAAACGTTAATCATGCGATAATTAGTACGAAATAATGATAAAATAGCGAAATATAATTCAAAAAACAAAAAGAGAGATTAAGAAGCGATATACCTAAAATTAAGAGATCGAAAGCGTCAAGATAAAAGCAATTGAAAGATGAAGGAGAAAGAGTGAGAGCTGTAAAATTGGGGATTTTAATGGCGGATGTAATTGTAGTAGTATCAGGAGAAAGAGAAGGAGAATCGCATTTGAGGAGTGTCGGGTAATCCGATTTCACGAGTTTTCTATTTTTCTTTTTCCTGTTTTTCTAAACACCAAATAAAAATAAGGACTTGTATGCAAATGTTAATATTGATTTCGAGGTTTATAATGTTACGGTTTTTATTGAAAAGAATCTGACTGGCTTTAGATAAATTTTAAACTCAAAATATTATAACAAAACTAAAAAACAATACATATAAGCTAAATTAGATTTTAATTTTGACACCTAAAAAATTAAAATGTAGCTAAAAAAGTTTAAAAGCTCGAAAAGTTTGGATATAAGCTCAACAATTAGATTGATACTAGATTTCATGCCCGTGCGATGCACGGGTCTACGTTAATGTCATTTTCGTATTTTTCCTATAACAGTTAACTTATAAAAATAAACTTTTGAAATTTTAAGATTATAATAAAATATACTCCGTAATTTTTTTTAAAATAATATTGATATATTGATTCAACTTCTATTTTAAACATATGTTACCAACCTCGTCGGGACTCAAGTTATATTATGACTCAAAAAATTATCCAAAGTAACTAAGAATTAAGTTTTCTAAAACAATGTTTAAGAAACTCAAAAGATTTTGTTTGATATGAGACAATTCTACTATTTATAGTTATTAGTATATTCACCACACATACATTATTTTTCAATGTGAGATATATAACCTACTAAGAATTATACAAAGCATATGCAAATAATATGAAATTCTATACTGTAATGATAGCATTTTTTTTTACCATGAATCTAATTATATTATTTTCATAATTAATACAAAATTTTAAGAGCTCTCTAAAACAATACTCTCTCTGTCTTAATCATTTGTTTGTCTTTGATTAATACTCTTAAAACAAAGGCAAACAAATGACCGGGACGAAGGGAGTATTCGAGAGATTTAAAGGACTTTGGGTTCATCTCTAAGTTTCAAGGACGACTCTTATTTATAATCGCGTGATCATCCCAGCTTATGATATTTCTCCGATGTGGGACAATTCTTCTATTTATACATAATATATTAACCACACTTACATTACTTTTCAATGTGAGACAAATAACATACTTAGTAGTTACCATTAAAATTATTATATATGATATTTTCCTAAATAAATTTTGATGATGTAAATTTCATTAAGGTGGAGATAATAATACAAACTTTTAAGATATCTGTAAGATAATACTTGAGAGATTCAAAAGATTTTGGCTGAATATCTAAGTTGAAAGATACTCATTTTCCCATTATTTTTTTGTGAAATGAATGTTAAAAATTTTTATATAAAAATTTTAAACACCACTTGAATATAATATAGGAAATGTATATTGAAAAATAAAATATTTTTTTACTTTATTATTTAATGATATTTTTCTAAATTAATTTTTGATGATGTAAGTTTCACTAATGTGGATACAAATTTTTAAGAGCTCTCTAAGATAATATTTAAGAGACTCAAAAGATTTTGGGTTGATATTTAAGTTCCAATGATGAATCTTATTTATAATTATAAGATCACCCCAGCTTATGATAATTTTCTGATGTGGGACAATATACTATTTATACGTAATATATTTACCACACTTGTATTATATTTCAATGTGGGACAAATAACTTATTAAGTAGTAAACCATCAAAATTATTACTTATATAATACTTTCCTAAATTTTTTAAATTAAGTTTGATGATGTAAATTTCACTATTGTGGAGTTAATAATACAAAATTTTAAAGGTTCATTAAACTAATACTTAGTATATATATTTTCCACAAAAACCTTATTTTTCAATGTGTTACTAATAACACATAAGTAGTTTATCATCAAAATTATTATTTATGATAATTTTCTAAATTAATTTTTAATAATGTAAATTTAACTATTGTAACTATTATAATTCCATTTTGTTAAGAGCTCTCAATAACAATAATCAAGAGACTTAAAAAATTGTGGGTTTATACCTAAGTTCAAGGATGACTCATATTTATAATCATATGATCACCCTATGTTATAATAATTTTTCAATGTGGGACAATTTACAATTTATAAGTAATATATTCACCACAAATACATTATTCTTCAATGTGGGACTAATAACAAACTAAGTAGTACACCATATTTTTTCATATAATATTTATTTCTTAACTGTTACTAAATTGTTATATTAATATTAGATAATAAACAAATATTTTTAAAAAAATTTTAAAGTCATTTATTAACATAACAATATAAAAAATTAGTTTAAAAGCCCGTGCGATGATCATATTTATGATTACTTCACCTTATGATAATTTTTTAATGTGGGACAAATTTTAATATTTATACGTAGTATATATTCAAGAGTCACCATACATACATTGTTTTTTTCAATGTTGGACATATAACACATTAAATTATTTATCATCAAAATTATTATTTATGATACTTTTCTAAATTTATTTTTAATGATGTAAATTTCACTATAGTGAAAATTATAATACAAATTTTAAGAGTTTTGTAAGACAATATATAAGAGGCTCAAAAGATTTTGGGTTGAATATTTAGTTCCAAATATGATTCCTATTTGTAATTATAAGATCACCCACCTTATGATAATTTTCTGAAGTGAGACAATTCTACTATTTATAGGTAATATATTCACCACACCTACATTATTTTTCAATGTAGGACAAATAATATACTAAAAATAATTTTTTTTAATAATACCTTTTAAAATTAATTTTTAATGATGTAAATTTAACAATTGTGAAGATAATAATAGACAAACTTTTAAGAGATCTCTAAGACAATACTTAAGAGACTTAAACGATTTTAGTTTGTTATATAAGGTCCAAGAATGATTCATATATTTAATCATAGGATCACCCACCTTATGTTAATTTTATGATGTGGGACAATTTTACTATTTATTCATAGTATATTCATCAAATTTACAAACTTTTAAGAGATCTATAAAACAATATTTAAGAGATTCAAAATTTTTGGGTTGATACATAAAGTTTAAGGATGACTCCTATTTATAATCATAGGATTACCCACTTTATTATTTTTCCAATGTGGAACAATTCTACTATTTATATTTAATATTTTTAGCACATCTACATTATTTTCCAATGTGGGACAAATAATAGTTATGAATTTAATTTTTATTTAAAGAGTTTCTAAAAAGTTGAAAAGTTGATAATATTATTGGGAAAATAATTAATTTAAAAAATATAATCAAAATTTAAGAGTTCAACCATAACTTGGAAAGTATATGTATGAATATAATGTTGAAAAGTTGATAGTATTATTAGGAAAATAATTAATTTAAAAAATAAAATAAAAATCGAAGAGTTCAACCCTAACTTGGAAAGTATATGTATGAATTTATTTTTTACTTTAAGAGTTCCTATAAAAGGGGAACCACTCACGTGCCTCGAAAAAAGCCTCTTTTATGTATATATATATATATATATATATAATATATATATATATATATATATATATATATATATATATATATATATATATATATAGGAATTGAATCATGTGAGGCACCCTTCTTAGGGTAAGGCGGCTGTACCCATCCCCACCATCCAAAATAATTAGAATTGACACACAAGATTTCGCCACGTCAATTACCAAATACCCCACCTCAACTCTCAAATAAGTTTCCACCCACACCTTAATTGACAATCAAAGTATACGTATACTTGTTCCTCTCTCCGCTTTCTCTCTCTTCCTTTCTCGCTCTCTTCAATCAAATCTCCGCGACGACGAACTTCGACAGTGTTCGATGTTTCCGATGAAGTTTTTTCCGATGATAAGAACGTTGCTTTAACTGTGCTACACTTCTCCTTGAATTTCTCTCTCCTCCATTCATCAACTTCGTAATGTCAATGTCTTTGCTCATCGTTTGTTGTCAATTGCTGTATAATTGCTTCAAATTAAGGTATGAAAATTGTCGTAATCCTCTTGTTTAATTTCGATTATTTGATTTCATTATTTCTGTAATGTTATTCTTTGATTTCTATTATTTGATTTCATTATTTCTGTAATTGCTGTATAATTGATTTCGATTAATTTGTGTATTAAAGTTTTAATTGAGTGACTGTCATTTTAGCATGGTTTCCCGTCACTTATTGCAAATGTTTGAGAATTTACATTGATGATTTTACAATGCTTTTATCGACTAATGTTGTTGATGATGACGGAGGAAGTGTTGCAATGCCGCGGTTGCAAATAATGATTCTGGAAAAAAAAAACACATTTGTGTGTTTTTCTGTCACTTTAGTATTCTTTTCTGTGATTTTAGTATTCTACCCCTTATGATCCTATTCACCCTTGATAGGGGTTCACCCTCCCTTTTTTAGGGTTTAGTTTGTGAATCTTGGACTCTGTGGTGTGAGTCTAAGACCTTAGTTTGTGAAACTGCTGTGAACATAAGAATTGACTTTGTGAAAGTAGGCCTTTATTTTGTGAATCTTGCGCCTAAGATTTGTGAATCTTGGACTTTGTGGTGTGAGTCATGAACCTTACTTTGTGAAACTGCTGTGAATATACTAATTCATCGTACAGCTAAGGTTTGTGAACCTTGGCTTTTTGTGTTGTGAATCTTCGACCCAAGTTTGTGAAACTACTTGAAAAAGAGGAATTTTCTTTGTTAAAGTAGGACATCAGATTGTGAATCCTACAACTAAGGTTTGTGAACCTTGGCTTTTTGTGTTGTGAATCTCCGACCCAAGTTTGTTAGACTACTTGAAAAGGAGGAATTTTCTTTGTTAAAGTAGGGCATCACTTTGTGAATCCTACAGCTAAGGTTTGTGAATCCTACAACTAAGGTTTGTGAATCCTACAGCTAAGGTTTGTGAATCTTGGCATTTTATATTGTGAATCTAGGATCTTAGTTTGTGAAACTCATATGAAAATAGTAATTCAACTTGTTTTTTTTTCTGTTCACCATAAACATATATATTTTGAAAAAATCCTCGTCTTAAAATTGATGTCATTTCCTTTAACTTTATATGTAACTTTGGTATATAATTTTAACTAATTGTATATCGTTGATTATTTTTGTTGGTATAGGTTTTTGCCTAAAGTTTTGTGTTGTGCTGGTGGGATCAAGGGATCAAGACGGTGCGATCAAGGGATCAAGACTGTGGGATCAAGGGATCAAGGGATTAAGACAATTCAGATTGTGTTAATCCTTAGATGTAACTCCATAATTTAGTAGACATGTGTCTCCAACAGTGTGTATAAGTATTATTCTGCAACATTTTGTATAAGAGAAACGATTCACAAAAGTAGGTAATTATTTAGTAGACATGTGTCTCCAACAGTGTGTATAAGTATTATTCCGCAACATTTTGTATAAGAGAAACGATTCACAAAAGTAGGTAATTATTTAGTAGACAAGCAGATCAACTTGCATTTTTGTGAATCTAGGACCCCAGTTTGTGAATCTCACACTTTTGAATTATGAATCTATAAACTTAGTTTTTAAAAATAGGATTTGACTTTGTGAAACTTGGCCTTTTAGTTTGTGAATCCTACAGCTAATCTATGTGATGAATCCTACGGCTAATCCTTGATTGTTAAAGTAGGGCAGTCATTTGTGAAACTAGGATCTCAATTTGTGAAACTCTTGTGCAAATAGAAATTTATTTTGTCAAAGTATGGCAGTTGTTTGTGAATCCTATAGCTAACATTTCTGAATCTTTGACTTTCATGTTGTGAGTGTAGAAATTTATGTGTAAGAAATTTCACACGTAAAAGGAATCATAACACAATTACATATTTTATTCACAAAATATGAAATAGTAACCTTTAAATTAAAGCGATTTCACCCACTGATGTCTCTGTTTCACAAAATCACACACGTTTCATAAAATCAAACTTAGGTTTTACACAATTACGTCTAGGATTCACAAAATTTGAAATAATAAACTTTCAATAAAACGATTTCACAAGTTGATGTCTATATTTCACAAAATATGGTCTACGATTCACAAAATCATCATATACTACAAAATCATCAAATGCTAACCAAAAACATATTCCCAAATACTTGAGTTGAAAACCAAAATAAATCAAACATAAAAGAAAAGTAGTTAAATATTGTTTTTTTTCAATCCTTATCATCCTGGGAATACATCACTTTCTATTTCGCTTCTTAACTCTCTATTCCGCTTATTCCGCTTATTCCTCTTCTTCCTCTAGAGATGTATCTTCCTGTGTAAAGAAACAAACATTTAATTAGATACTCATGTGGAAAAATATTGGCTAGGATTCTCAACGATGGTAATAAATATTCAAGAATCAGTCACGGGTTAACAACAAATCAAACATAAAAAACAAAAAAAACATATTACTGCTAACAGAGGGAATGTTACGAGTTTCACAAAATCATGTCTAAGTTTCACAAAATCATTTCCTAGATTCACAACAAAACAACTATATATGCATCATATAATTAAATTCTCAACATGACGGAACGATGATTATAAGTTTCGCAAAATCATGTCTAAGTTTCACAAAAACAAGTTCTAGATTCACAAAGAAACAAACATATATGCAATGCATTATATAACTAACTTTTCACCGTGACGGAGCGACTATTATAATAATCACAAAATCAAGTCTTTATTAGACAACAACCATAAACACCAACATCAAGTCTCTATTTCACATTAACAAAGACCTAGAATATTACAATGTCATTTTAAGATTCAATCAACCAAGTCTTAGATTCAGAAAATCGAAATCAAAGCAGCAAAATCGCGACATACCTGTTCCTATATACCTATTACCATCAAGTATTGTAATATCTACAATCTCCATAACAATCAGAGCCGCAAAACGTCAAAAAAAACGTTGTAATTAATAGGAAATCACGAGGTTGATAAAAAAGTTCAACTTTGATGAAAATTGAGACTTATATCATAAATTAATCAACGTACTTTATTAATAGGAAATCACAGGTGTAAACTTCTCTTCAACCCTACTTATCCATTCCTCACTGCCACCCGGTGTGTAACATAAAATAGGAGACATAGTGAATACTGTAGGGGTTGTTAAGACATTAGAACCCTCACCACCCTCACCACCCTCACCAGAACCAACATTAGAACCCTCACCACCCTCACCATAACCAACATTAGAACCAGAAGCCTCACCAGAACCCACACGAGCATTAACAGAAACATTATCCTCTCTGTTGGAGTTCGCATTAGAATCAACACCTAAGAAAAAAAATCATCAAATCAAGTCTCATATTCAAGAATCATATCTTATTTTGTGAATCCTAGTGCCTAATTTGTGAATCTAATATCTTATTTTGTGAAACTTGATCATAAAATTGATCATAAATTGTTCAAATCACTTTCATGAGTTTTCATAGGAGTTCACAAACTAAGATCCCACATTCACAAACCTTGGCTGTTGGATTCACAAAAAGATGCCCTACTTAAAGAAGGAAAATTCCTAATTCATGAGTTTTTATAGGAGTTTCACAAACTAAGATCCCACATTCACAAACCTTGGCTGTTGGATTCACAAAAAGATGCCCTACTTAAAGAAGGAAAATTCCTAATTCATGAGTTTTCATAGGAGTTTCACAAACTAAGATCCCACATTCACAAACCTTAGGCGTAGGATTCACAAAAAGATGCCCTACTTAAAGAAGGAAAATTCTTAATTTTCAAGTAGTTTCACAAACTTAGGTCGAAGTTTCACAACATAAAAAGTCAAGGTTCACAAAACTTAGCTGTAATTAAATACTCAATATGACGGAACGATTATTATAAGTTTCGCAAAATCATGTCTTATTTTGTGAATCCTAATGGCTATTTTGTGAATCTTATATCTTATTTTGTGAAACTTGATCATAAATTGTTCAAATCGTTTTCTTACGAGTTTTCATAGGAGTTTCACAAACTAATATATCAGATTCACAAACCTTTGCTGTAGGATTCACAAACTGTTGCCCTCCTTTAACAAATAAAATTCCTAATTTTCAAGTAGTTTCACAAACTTGGGTCGAAGATTCACAACACAAAAAGTCAAGGTTCACAAACCTTAGCTGTAATTAAATACTCAACATGACGGAACGATTATTATAAGTATCGCACAATCATGTCTTATTTTGTGAACCCTAGTGGCTATTTTGTGAATCTTATATCTTATTTTGTGAAACTTGATCATAAATTATTCAAATCGTTTTCATACGAGTTTTCATAGGAGTTTCACAAACTAAGATCTCAGATTCACAAACCTTAGCTGTAGGATTCACATACAGATGTCCTACTTTAAGAAGGAAAATTTTTCACAAACAGACATAGAAAGTATTATATAATGAACACAAAATCAAGTCTTTATTGCACAGCAACCATTAACACCAACACCAAGTCTTAAATTCACAAAATCGAAATGAAAGCGGCAAAAAACCGATATCCTAAAATAATCAATAGAACTATTATTTGTAATATCTACAATCTCCATAACAATCAGAGCTGCAAAACGTCAAAATCAACGTTGTAATTAATAAGAAATGACGAGTTTAACAAAAAAAAGTTAAATTTTGATGAAAACCGAAACTTATATCCTAAAATAATCAACGACTTTATGAATATGTTAAATTTTGATGAAAATATGAAATTACCTGAAAATTAATTGAAATTTCCTTCTGAATTTCGTAGAATCGACGCCCAATTTCGATAATATCGACGTTGTTGTGTGTTGTTTCGATAATATCGACGCCCAATTACGTAGAATCGCAGCAATTTCGTTGAAATTTTTTGAAATTAAGAATGTTGAATGTTGATGCTGTTCTTACGAAGAAGCAGAGAGAAGGTTGAATGTTGATGAAATTTCGTTGTTGTGTGTTCTTAAAAGTCAGCCCTAATTATTGTCAGCCCAATGAACAACACGGCTTGAGTCAGCCCAACAAAATAGTATCAGTCCAGTGAGAAGTTTGGTGAGGCAGGCTGCCTCGCCATAATTTGCTGCCTCACCGGATTCAGACTCTCTATATATATATATATATATATATATATATATATATATATATATATATATAATTAGGATCACATGAGTCCACCCTAAATATTTGAGTCCATGAGTCCTAATGTCAACCATTAGATCAAAGGAGATCTTATGGCTGAGATTACATCTAAGGGTATTTTTGTCATTTCGCGTCTTACTATATAACACTTATCTAATAGACATTTGGTCATTCTAATACATTCAGTTTCTCTCTCTAAAATTTTGACCTAATTTTCTTTCTTCTTCAAAGTTCTCTGCGTGATTAATCCTATTGTACGAAGCTCATTCTTCTTTAATCACTTTCTTCTTTAATCAATTCTTCTTCAATTTCATATTATGACCAAATTTCTTTATAATCATTATTTGTAATGCCAGGTATTATTTCTCATCACAATTTTAATTTTTTTTGTTTATATCGTTTTTATTGTTGTTTTCAATTGATTTCGTTAATCGGTGTTATTCCGTATTATGATTGATGATATCTTTTGAATTTCTGTCTTCAAAACATCTTGTTTCTTTATTTTTCTTATTTTCATCATCCTATTATTGCTATTTTTGTTTTACTTATTTCTCTATTTTTAATCATTTGTTGTAATGTATTCTTCTATGTTTGTTTTTGTTTGCTGTGTTAAGCTTAACAATATCTATTGTTGTTAACCTAATTAATGTAAAATAGCATCACACTTTATTGAGCAGCATAACATATTTAGCATGTTTTTGCTCTCTTTTTTGTGGGTGTTTTACTCAGGTTTTCTAAATACCTTTTATTGTTGACCTAATTTTTCTAAATTAGTAACGCACGATATCCTAAATAGTATCACATTTATTTATAATAGTATCACGAACTATTTCATAATAGTATCATAAACTGGAATATAATGTAATACACGATTGTGTAAATAATTAATTTGAATTCGTATGACATGATACTCTTAATAGTATCACATATTGTTCTCAATAGTATCACAAACTTTTTCATAATGGTATCATAAACAGGTTTACTCATATGTTTTTTTTTTCCCTTTTTGCAGATCTCTTCGCTTGCAGAGGGTTCTTAAGTGTTCGTTTACATGCTCAAGAAGTCTACACTACATCAAATTAGCAAATCATCTTTTTTAGTCATTTCTCTTTTAAAGAAACACTCTGTCTTCTTAGATTTATCTTAAGTTGTCTCATTTTTGTATTCTTTTTTTTTGCTTATCAATATAAAAAAACCTCAGTCGGATTGGCTAATTGTATTTTAGTTTTTTTATACTGAGAAATAATATCACACATTGTTATAAACAATATCAGACGTTATGATAAACAATATCACACCTTATACAAAACAATATCACTGTTAATTTTACAAATACTTTAAATGTCTCTCCCTTTGTGATGTTATGAAACAATATCACAACCAGTATATAAAAATATCACATAGTGTTGAAAAGAATATCACACTTTACCAACAACAATATCACATCCTGAAGTTAGAAACCATGTTTCTTTTATAATTTTGATAAGAATACATTTTGTTAGAAATTTTTTTTAGAGGAAGTCAATAACAATATCATAGTTGTATCATGATTTGCCATTTTCTTTATTATATTTTATAATTAAAATAAACAATGTATATTTCTTTATAAGTATCACAATATATTGAAAACAATATCACGTGTTATAGCAGACAATATCACACGGTGTTCTTAACAGTATCACACAATTGGATTAACAATATCACGTTGTGTCATTAATAATATGACACAGTTTAGCATCAACTACCCCTACCTCTACCTCTACCCCTGCTCCTACCCCTACCCCTACCCCTACCCCTACCCCTAGCACTTGCAACTACTTTTGTATCGTCTTTATTGTCTCTTGACCTCTTCTCCATCATCATCATCATAATTGTCTTGTCCATAATCAGTTACTCTATAAATAAAAAACATTAAATACTGCTGAAATTACTTATTCATTCCTAACTTGGTGCCAACAATCTCAATTTCATAGGCATCGCATCAAGTTCGATATTGTTATACTTCTTGACAGCAGCCAGAGATCCCCATCGAGAGAACAATTTCAGTAGTTCCCTGGTACAAGAGCCTAATCTGAAAAACATTAATAGTGAAAGATTAATGTATGTAGTTGTGTGAGATTTGAGAGAAATCTAATAATATTATTTAGTTGTAGTGATCGAATTAACAAAGAATATCACCAATATTACAACTATTAACAAATAATATAGCACAATATCACCCCCATTAACAAAGAATATCACAGTCACGCAGAATACCACTCTTCCAATTTTGTGATTAAGAAACAATATCATGGTAAAAAGACTATCACAGTAAAAAAAAGATTATTGAATGTGCTTAATAACTACAAGTAGATCTACTACATTACTCAGTTAGTAAACACTAGTTCAGAAATCCTACTTTTCAAAATTAAACAGTATGAAACCTTAATTTTCAATATTAAACAAATAAAACATCTAATAAACAGCGACAACTACAATCAATGATACTAATTATTTCAATATGTCGATTTAATCACCAACTAACATTTAAAATCATGTATAACTAATACATTTAGAAATTTAAAGCAATAATATACAAATTTCGAACAAAATCAACATGCATAATCAAATTTAATACCACAAAAGTTATACTAAAATCGCAGGAATTTGAAAATTGAGAAACGATTGTACCTGTAGGAATTTTAGAGACAAATCTAGTGAAATTATTCAATTTATTGAACAAATTAATGATGAAAGTTGAAGTGCAGTTGAAATACATTTGAAATTATTTGATTTTAGTGGGAATTTGTTGGATCTGTGAGGTTTAGTGCGTGAGGTTCAGTAAGTTTTGTTATTTCTAGGGTTATTTTGGGTTTGATTTTTGGAGAGAGAAATAAAGATGAAATTGTGGGAGGCTAAAAGAGTTTTGTTTGGTCCAATTTTGCGCCTACGTGGCTCAATTTCAGCGCTCTATTTTTTCTAGATTGGACGGCTACTAGTAGGACTCACGGACTCAAATATATGAGTGGACTCACCGGATTTTGTCTCTATATATATATATATATATATATATATATATATATATTACCATACTCATATACATCTGACTGTGTGATCTTATTTGAGAAAAATGTTAGAGAGACGGTCTCTCAATAAGTTATTTTAATTTGAAGAAAATATCTAATCAAACAATTAGATGCAGATACGTGACTTATTTAATCGCCCATATTTCACACACTTCTAGAGATATATTAGAAGGAAATTTTTATAAATATGATTAGGAAATACATTTCATAATATTAGATAAGAGGCAAGATCCGGTGACTCCACCTAAATATTTGAGTCCGTGAGCTCAGCTATACAATATCATAGATTACATGAAACAATATCACTAGTTATACTAAACAGTATCACGAAAAAAACAGCACAAAAGGGCTAAGAAAATTGGTGTGAAAAAAAGTATTAGAAAAATAATAGTAATAGTGTGTGAAAGTGGTTCGGTGGTGTGATATTGTATAGTATATGCAGCATAATGATAGGGGTCTCTTATGTTTTGAGGGATTCAAACTTGAGACAAACAACCTAAGGGGCTGTTTAGAATCAGAGTAGCAATACTTCAAACAATGATTGATTTTTTAACAAACAATGTAACTTGAGGCTCTTTTTTGTGAGGATTTTCTTTGGTTTTTGACAAGATGCAAACAAGTGAAATAAATGGATAAGCAAAGTAATCTAACAAATAACCACAGCCTAGCACAGGTATATTTGAAAGATGACTAAGAAGAGCAAGCTTAATTCAACTACAGCCTAGCACAAGAAGAACTAAGACTTACTAACAACAAGTTTAATCTATCTACAACCTATGCACAAGATAAATTACCCTTACTAAACAGACATTGATCAACTATCCACAGCCTAGCACAGGATAATTATCAAGCCTGGCCTACAACTCTTAGCACAAGTTTGTTGATTTTGAGAGAAAACTCATCTTTTTCATATTAGTCAAATCTGATTTCAATTTGTTACAAAGCAAGCCTTATATAGGCCAAGGGATATAGATCTAGGACGTCCATTCTTCATCTAATGGCTCACAAAATAAGCAGGAGTTCAACTACCCTACAACTAAGATACAAATCAGAAAAACAAACTAAGGACAAAAGCATAAAGCATAAAAACAGGCTGCTCCTCTTTGTCTTCTTGTAGAAGGTCAATTAAGATGTGTAAGACCTTAGAGCTTGAGCTTGGCAGCTACCATCATCAAGTACACAATGTTAGGATGCCTTTCAAGTCGTGCCATTCTCTTGCCTAGCCAAAAATAGCTTTCAAAACAGCCTTGGTTCATGGTTGTGCAGAATTGGTTCCACCTGGACCCATTTGTTTGGACTTAGCTAAACCTGCTCTTTTACTGTGAATTAGCAAAAACTCTCCTGGACTTTTATCTTCCTAAGACTTTAAAATAAGAGATTAGGCCTTGAAATCACTTAATTCAGGTTAGGAGTCGCCTTTAGACATTGTTCTTTGATGTTCCACCTGAACCGGGCCAGATAGAACTTGGACTCATCTGATTGTATTTTGTAACACTCATAACTCTCTGCTCAGGATGAATTTGAATCTTCATGATATCTCATTTGAAAGCTATGGATGTTAGCTTTCTCCTAAAACAATAATCAGACCCAAATTATATCTGGAACTTTAGATATTGAGGATTGAGTACAAACTAGTCACTGATAGCATGTGCTGTAATAGTTCAGCATTCAGGGGCATCTTGCAGAGGCTCTAGGGTCCAGCACAGATAGAATTAGAAGACCCATGAGTAGCCAAATTGGAGCTATATGAGTAATATTCCTTCTGCATTTGGAATCATGCAAAAACAGTTCCTGGAACTTCAGTTATAAGCCTTTGAGTGACAACAGGTCAATTCTGAATATCCTGCAGTTTTCCTGTACATCAGCATGAACTTCAAAAAATCATATCTCCTTCATAAGGTTGAGTAAAAATTCCCATGATGACTCAAATGAAATCTAATGAAGTTAGCTTTCATATCCAAAACAAATTAACCAAAACTATCCAACCAATTTTGAGTTATACAGCCTTGAGTGTTGACATGTCATTTTGTCAGAAAATGAGATGCATCATGTATGCCAGTCTTTGAAGGTTTGCTGTGCAAAATCTACTCGATGAAACTTGATGATTCCAATTCCATATGAAAGAGGACTCTTTAAAGAATCCAACAATATAAAGAACTCAAATTTCCACCATGTAGAGCTCAAGATATGAGTTATTGAAGTTGACCCAATTCTGATGATCATCTGGGATCAGTTCAGGTTTCCTGAAATTGAATGCTAAGCTTGTTTTCCCTGAACTTGGCTCATTTTGTTCTTGGATTGCATCCAATTGCCTCATGTATTTAGAAAGTCCCATGAGATGTTCCTTTGGCATGTAAAATGAAAGACCCTTACCCCTAGCTCCTGCTACACTATATCTCGTGATATTGTTTAGTATAAGTTGTGATATTGTATCATGGACTCACATACTCAAAAAGATAGGGTGGACTCGCATGATCCTAATTTTATTCTTTAATAATATATTTCCTAATTATGTCTATAATAATATACTTCTAATATATCTCTAATACACGCGAATATGGGTGTTTATTGGTTCGGTCCCAGATCGTGAGAAATCAAATTAGATGGACCGAAGACCAAACTACGAAAAAATGGTGGACCGAAAACTGGGCCGTAATTACATTGGTTTGGTCTGAGCCATACTGTATATATGCGTGGTCCGCACCTAATTAAATCGACCAAATTTTTAGTTTTTTTATACAAATGTGTTAAATAAACAATAACTTAATTATTCGTGATATTATAAATTTATTGTTTCAAAGTAGTAGCAGGGATAACTCGTCTAATTTATAAATAACAACTAATTAGCTAAAATCTAGAACATTCTAGAATCTTTGTATTTTTCATATTATAAGCACATGGTATATATGGAAAAGTAGTTTGAGTCTTTGTCCAATCGATTTGGTCTGGACCAGACCAAAAACCGAAGTAATCTAAATTGTTGGACTATGTAACGAATCAAATAAATTATCGTCCAGTGTAGTCTAGACCAAATTGTGCGGTCTTTATGGTCTTCGTTCCGACCATTGAATGAACAGCCCTACACACGATGTTGAATTTTCATTGATAACAATCCGTGTATCTTCAATATGCCTGATGAATTTAATGTTAAGTTACATTATTATTACCCCTTCAACATTGGCGTTATATAAACATGTGATAGTTAAATTTTATTTTTTTATTATTATTTTATTATTGTGGTACTCGAATTCTATAATAACTAGTCTTAAACCCGTGCAAATTGCACGGGTATGCTATTTAAAATATTTGGCGTTTATCAAAGTCGTAACTCAGATATATGTTATTTTATACATTGTTTAATAACAAACTAAATATATAAAATCTGATTATTTTTTAGTCATATTTAATGTTTTAGATTTAAACTATAATTTTTATTTGCAAGTTGTTAAGAGAGAACGTGGCCAAACTACTAAAGATGTGGTCATGTTAAAAAAATCACGCATGTGTTTACTAAGTAAACATTGGTATTCAACCTTCGTAAATAGCCTATTATAATTATTGTCATATGACACATATGCTCTGATTAATAGCCAAATGCAAGACCTTTTAAACCCCGACCTATCTCAACCGTAAACTTAACACAATCTTTCTTACCTTAAATCTTGATGCATGACCTTACTGACCTAACCCAAAATTGCCTTAGTCTGGCCCACTTGATAAGAATATAATAAATGAGTGGAAAGTATAAAAATTGAAATTTATGATCTAATGTTGGTAATTATTGCATAATACTTTATAAGCAATAAATAAATTTAATGCAAGTATTACTCGCTCCGTACCGGTCAATAGTTTACATTTTTCTTTTATTGGTGTTTCAGTCATTAATTTACACATTTCTTTATTGAATATGTTTTACTCTCTACTTTATCTTTTACTAATATTAAAAACAGTCTCCTTCTTTTCCTACCTTGATTTTTGAGTTAAAACATATGTAAACATTTCAATGGGACGGAGGGAGTATATATTAAATGTAAAACATATATCAATAATATATCAAATGTTACATAATCAGTGGATATGTGGTCATAAATTGATTACGTATAACTTTTGTGTTCTTATTGACCAATAAAATAACTTGGTAAAAATAATTTTATTAAAAAAAACATTAACTTGCTAAAATAAATTAAATAAGTAAAGTTGTCCCGATAAAAGTACAAAAAAATAATGAACATGAAATAGTTTCCAATTTGAGAAAAAAAAAAGATCCTCAACTATTTTAAACTTGTACAAACTCTGATCTAAATCCTAACTTGTATAATCTGATCCATAAGCATTCTAACTTATAATTTAACCTCCCTCGTGAGTCAGTGACCCATTTAACAAACCCATTTAACCCAAAATGTCTCGTTTATTTTAGGGTCAAACTCGACCCGACCCGTTCGACTCGTTATGGCCCATTATTTTGATTTTTTAAAATTTAAAAACTAAATTAAAATCAATTTTATATCATAAAATAATAAAATAATTATTAAATAATTTAATTTTAATAAGTGTTTTAATATAATTACGATAATAATGAATATAATCATATTATTAATATCAAATACGATTAAAATAAAACGTTTTTCAGTTGAAAATGATAAAATAGAAGACCGTATAAACTTTTTTTTTACCACACGATGGAAAATCAAAACCCCTATCTACTCTCCAATTCTCTTATTATCCCAACTCACTAAACTTTTGACTTTTAATTAGTAATCTTCACCTCTTATTTATACTCCCTTTCTAAATTGGTTGACGACGGAGTACAACAGTAGATGGTGGAGCTTATTTTTCGTTGAAGATAATATAAGTTAGTTAAGTGGATTGAAGTATTATTATTATTATACTGCTACTAATATGGTTATTGTTATACAGTACAAATTAGTGGTATTCTTTTTCTTTTTTAAAAGTAATAAAAACTATACATATTTATTGATGTGTTTTTTTTCTAATATAAATCTATATTTTTTCTCTATTTCTTATACCATTAGTTTCCTTTTCCTAGTCAACTATTATTTTTAACAAAAACAATTTACAGTATTTTGTTTACATTTATTTTTCGCTAGTTTTGCAATTTGTTTTTATTTTTCATTTGTTGGTTTTGCTATTTTTTTATTTTTTATGACATTATCTTTTAAAATACAAATTTTTTAAAATTTTATTTGACTAAAATAGATCAAACATATATATTATGTACGAAGTATAAGACTGCCATACTGCTATATGGAATGGAAGTATTTTTTGAAAATTATAAAAAAAGATTTGTAATTATTAATTTGTAGATTATAAACTATAAGTATTTGTAAATAATAAGTTGTTTTATTTTATTTTATAACTTGTATTGTAACTGTGAATTGTAATTTTTTGTACAGTTTAGCATGTTGTTGCTTCTTTACTCGTAAGTATCAAATGCTATGGAATTAATTGGTGTACAAAAGGTGGGCCCTGAAAATAAGGGAAGAAAAAAATATGTTGACTTATTGACTTTCAACTACATAGCGCCACGTAGGCTCTGTGATGGTTGTTTTTATGGATAAGGATTGGAGTTTAAATGTACAACCTAATTGGAGTGCAATGTTTGTAATTTTTGTTATATACTCCCTCATATTCTCAATAACATTCCCTATTTCTATTTTCGTTTATTCACAATACTTTCCTTATTTTCTTTTTTGGTAAGTGTTTGTGTGGTCCAAATTTAATTGTATGGTGGGGTAGTATATTTGTGTGCTCCAAATTTAATTATATGGTGGGGTAGTGTGCTTTCTTAATTTTTGTGTTAAAGTGAAAGGGAAAGGTTATTGAGAATAGGAGGGAGTACTTATCAAACATTTCATAATAGGAACTTAGAAGGGGAACAGGTCGTAGTGTCGTAGCACATTCAGTAATGCAAGGACTAAAGAGCGGAGACCAAACCTTCAATAATAACTAAACATTCCACATTCACTACCAGTGGGACCAACCAGACCTCGCTCTCAGGAACATTGTAACACGCGTAGACGGCAGTAGGCATATCGAATAGTTGTTTGTGGCACACGGTTGCAAACTTACGAATTGTCTTGGGTGGCCCCACTACTTTGTATAACTGTAGTTTTCCGACCAGAGTGGACATCATCTTGATTGATGTTCCCATCATCGAGTAAACCAATTTGAGCATTGAAGCTTTCGCGTCAACGCACGCCCGAATTTCACCTGGCACGACGGAGGACATTCCGCAGTTTGGCTCGTGGACCCACCACTTAGCTACTTTCATGTTGCTTTTTTCCAGTAAAATAACTTGTGCTTAGTCTGCAAAGACCACGAGAAGCTCGTTACCCTCGTTGGTGTCATTGTACCTGAAGTAGACAGTGAGGTTCTTAGTTAATGGCTGGTGCCCCTCGTGGCTTGCTGACAGCTTACTATCATTGGTTATCTGATCAAACTTCACGACATCAGTATTGGTTACGGAGGAAGATTGAACGGCGGCCGAGTTGATACTCGAGGGTGGATGACCAACATAATATGTCAGTTTATTATTTTGTGGTACATAGCTTGTCTTTGCGCTATTGATGGAATGATAATATTTCATGGACTCGGAGCTAGGGGTAGAGTTGTGGGTTTATTACTTTGTGGTACATAGCCTGTCTTTACGCTATTGATGGAATGATAGTATTTCATGGCCTCGGAGTTGGGGGCTAGAGTTGTGGGTTTATTACTTTGTGGTACATAGCCTGTCTTTACGCTATTAATGGAATGATAGTACTTCATGGCCTCGGAGTTGGGGTAGAGTTGTGGGTTTATTACTTTGTGCTACATAGCTTGTCTTTACGCTATTGATGGAATGATAGTATTTCATGGCCTCGGAGTTGGGGGTAGAGTTGTGGGTTTATTACTTTGTGGTACATAGCATGTCTTTACGTTATTGATGGAATGATAGTATTTCATGGCCTCGGAGTTGGGGGGTAGAGTTGTGGGTTTATTACTTTGTGGTACATAGTCTGTCTTTACGCTATTGATGGAATGATAGTATTTCATGACCTCGGGGTTGGGGGATAGAGTTGTGGGTTTATTACCAAAAAGTAGTTAATAAACTGATTATTGACCAAAAAATGGTTACATTTTGAAAAAAACCACGAAATGAGACCGCCTTACAAGAGAATGACCGATGATTGTATTTGCTTTCCAAGAGAAGATAAATTGTGAATAGTATTTTTTCTTACCATACATATACTGATATAGATACTTTACGAACCTGGTTTGACACTAATAACCGGGGGCACTAATGGCTCTACGCGAAAACTTATCAACTGACGAAAACATAACATCCTAGACCCTAAACCATGGTAAACCAACTATCTAGCAGGAATTTGGTTAGTTAAGATAAACTTAATATTGGGTGGAGAACCTTGACAAAAAAAAAAGAGTCAATCAATTATAATCGATAATTAGAACGAATAAACAATGATATATATATAATATATATATTATATATTGTATATATATTGTATATATATTATATATTATATATATAATATATAGGGATATTTTATGGTGTACTCCTGAATTTTTCGATTTCTTATGGTGTACCCCTGAGTTTTCGATTTTCTATGTTGTACCCCTTTCTTTTTTATAATCTAAGTTTTACCCCTAAACTTCTTACTTATTTCTCCATGATGACCTCTTTCAACTATGCATTAACTTTATCGCATATTAAACGACCGTACTTTGACTTTGTTATGACTTACTAATGTTCTATCACCATCCTCAATAGGATGCATCACAAATAAATTTTAATTAGCACAAACTATTATAAAAAACCTTTGTTATGAAACATGAAATGATAATGGAAATTTAATGAATTGTTAGTTAGATTCGTATACTATTTGGTGGGTGAATGGTTAATTCGGCGAACTAACAAGTAATTGAGTTGATTGTCGACTAATTGGAAAGATAAAGAGATGGTTTAATAGATCAACTAAGAAAATAACTTAGCAAATACGATTATAAGATAATTAATAGAGTTCATGGGTACACCGTAGAATTTGAACAATGTAAGGATACACCATAAAAAACGAAAAAACTGAGGGGTACAACATAGAATTAGTTTTTAAGGCGGTTTTGTATATAAAAATTTGAATATATATAATTTTAACACTTTACGAGTGTAACTTTGATGATTTTCGAGTGTAACTTTAATTTTTTAAGACGGTTTTATATAGAAAAATTTGAATTTATATAATTTTAACATTTTACAAGTGTAAGTTTAATACTTTAAGGCGGTTTTGCATAGAAAAATTAGAATTTATATAAGGAAAAATAGCAAAATACTACCTATTATAGTTGATAATTTTCAAAATACTACATATATATTATGTCTATTTATTCATATTACTACCTATAAAGTCACGACTCTTCTTAAGTTGCTACCTATTAACCTTAATTAGGTCTTAATTAAGGTAAAATAATTAAAAACTCATAAATTAACAAGGTACACCCAATTTACCACTCTTTAAACACTAATTCCATATCAACTTCTTAAATCCTTTTACCACCACCAAAAATCAACTCCCCAAACCACCATAACCACCGCCACTAGCATTATGTCAACCCAACCCCACCTTCTTCAATATTCACCACACCTAACACCACATTTCTCCTAATCACCACCAATAGCAAGGATTACATGAAAAAATGGGGGAATTGGCGCCGACGAAGAGATAGAATATAAATAAGGAGAGGCATCTACTAGGGGCAGCAGCGAGCGGAGGTGTGATTGGCGTCAATGAGGAAAGGAGATCAGGCGGCTAATAGGGCCAATGTTTGTCACCAGTGATATCACCGAATGTTGGGTGGTTCAATGGGGACGTCAAGTTTATCGTCACTGAATCCTTCGAAGTGTTGGGAGCCTCTTTGGTAGAGGTGAAGACTGGAGATATAAAAGAGGAGGAGAGAGAATATGGTGAAGAAGATGAAGTGGATGGGATGGTGAAAATCGTAATTGATGGAGAGCTTGGTAAGATAAGAAGTGAAGAGTGTTTGTGGTGGGGAATTGATGTGAATAGTGATGGTCACCGGCTCTTCGTCGGCGTCGACTTAGTGGTCGGAAAACTTCCTACGTGGTTGGTGACGATTGCTGCTACTGGTGAAGGTGGTGGGTTTACGGTGGTTTCTGAAGGTGGTGGTAGTTGCTAGAGGTGGTGGGTGGAAGGGTAGTATTAGTAAGGGCATAATGGGTAATTTATTTAGAATTAAATTAAGAAAGGGAAAATTCCATAAAAGTGACCTTTTAATGATGATTAAGTGCTAAATCTAGTTATTAGGCATCAACTTAGAAATAGTTGTAGCTTTGTAGGTAGTAATATGAACAAACAGACATAATATGTAGTATTTTGAAAAATCTCGACTATAATAGGTAGTATTTTGTAATTGAGCCTTTATATAATGTTAACATTTTACGAGTGTAACTTTAATGCTTTTTTAGTGTAACTTGAATTTTCTCAAGAAGGTTTTGTATAGAAAAAATTGAATTTTTATAATTTTAACATTTTACGCATGTAAATTTAATGCTTTTCGAGTGTAACTTTAATTTTTTAAGACGGTTTTGTATATAAAAATTTGAATTTATATAACTTTAACATTTTACGAGTGTGACTTTGGTGCTTTATGAGTGTAAGGGGTTGTTTGGTTACCCACTAAATAACATAGGAACTTAAATTCATGTGAATTGTAAGATGGGCATGTTGTTTGGTTGCCCCAATTCACATGAATTGGAAGTTATCATGAATTCCAATTCCTCCATAATGGAGGAAGTGGCTTACCTAGGTCCCCCTAGGTAAGTTGGAATGCCTACATGAATTACACTTCCTCCATAATGGAGGAAGTGGCTTACCTAGGTCCCCCTAGGTAAGTTGGAATGCCTAGATGAATTACACTTCCTCCATGGCAACCGAACACTATTTACTAATTCACATGAATTCTAAATCATGTGTTTTATGACTTCCTAGGCAATACAAATTCCCACATGCAACCAAACAACCCCTAACTCTAATATTTTACAAGTGTAACTTTAATAATTTCAGGTCATTTTGGGTACAAAATTTTGAATTTTATTACATGTAACTATAGTTCTTTATGAGTGCAATTGTAGTACTTTATGAGTGTAACTGTAGTCCAACCACCGTCAAACGCCACCAACATCTTTCACAATAAACTCACGCACACAAAAAAGTAGATATAGAAAGAAACAAATCTGAAAACAATATTAAAAAAAAAAATAGATCTAACACCACAAGTGTAACTTTTAAGGTCATTTATATTACTTTAATAAATAATGTGTGTTACTTTATTAGACAATATATGTAATTTAAAAAATAAGGTGTGTAACTTTAATAGAAAATTTGTGTTACTTTAATAGAGTACGAGTGTAACTTTAAAAAAAAACATCTGAAACTACCACAATAACAAAACAAGATTTTTAATACGAAATTTGAAAAAATAAAAATAAATAACCTACCAAACCTCCACAACCCCAACAACCACCAGTCCACCACCACAATTACAAAATACACTAAAAGAAACTAGATCTGAAAAAAAAAAATACGACACAAAACCCACCAACCATTAATCTTAAAAAAAAAAAAAACGACCACAGCCAGATTGGCAAAAAAAGAAAGAAAAAAATTAGAAATGTGGAGATGAGCCTCGGATCTGGAAAACAGAGGAGAGGAGAGAGCATGTCGGTGGTTGAGGGAAGAGGGAGGGAGGGAGGCGGCTGAAGGAGTAAAAAGGTAGGTGAAGGAGAAGGGTGGCGACAGAGAATGAGGGAGGTGGGAGGCAGATCTGGCGTGGGTTGGTGTCAGGTGGTGGTGGGAAGAGGGTGGACGACGTGGGAGGCATATCCGACGGTGGTGGTGGGAGGAGGGTGGAAGGTGTGGGTCGTGGCCGACGGTGGTCTTGGTATCGGGTGGTGGTGGGAGGAGGTAGTGGTGTTTGTGAGTGAGAAGGATGAGTGATTTATTTGGGTTTTAGAGAGAGGGATAAATGATATTATGTGGGATGAGAGAAAAGGAGTTCAGTGGAAAATGTTATATATTGAATTAGAGTGAGATTAATGGTTAATTAGTGAGGAAGATAGAGAGTGGAAAATTAATCCATTAATCACCTTTTGAGAGCACCAATCTCAGACATCCATCTTTCTCATTCAATAGTTCTAACGAGGACTCAAGGACTCTAATGAAAATGATGGGCTCAATTGATTATTTCTCTCTCTCTCTCTCTCATGGACTCAATATATATATATATATATATATATATATATATATATATATATATATATATGCAAGTTATAATGAGTCCACCTTCAAAATTAAGTCCATGAGTCCTCATCTTGCCCTTTGGATGAAAGAGATGGAGGGACAAGATTAGAACAAGATGGAAGGCTAAGATTAAAAGAAAAATGAATGGACAAGATTAGAACAAATGAAGGGACAAGATTAAAACCAAATGAGTGGGTTTTAATGACTTTCACCTACATTACGAGTACATAATGATGTAACTTTAGTCATTAAAAGTGTAACTTCAACCATTATTTGTGTAACTTCAAAATAAAATGTGATTTCGAGTATATAAATTTGAATTTATGTAACTTTAAGATAAATTTATGTGATTTTTACCTTTTTATGATGGTAACTTTAGTCATTAAGAGTGTAACTTCAACCATTATTTGTGTAACTTTAAACTAAAATGTGATTTCGAGTATATAAATTTGAATTTATGTAACTTTAAGATAAATTTATGTGATTTTTACCTTTTTATGAGGGTAACTTTAGTCATTAAAAGTGTAACTTCAACCATTATTTGTGTAACTTCAAAATAAAATGTGATTTCGAATATATAAATTTGAATTTATGTAACTTTAAGATAAGTTTGTGTGATTTTTACCTTTTATGAGGCTAACTTTAGTCATTAAGAGTGTAACTTCAACCATTATTTTTGCAACTTTAATTTAAACTTTATTAGTGAAACTTCATTTATTAACTGTGTAACTTTAGTCAATTATAGTGTAACTCATGTTTAGATAACTTTAATCTTTTCTAGTGTAACTTCAGTCCATACTAATGTAACTATAGTCATTAATTAAGTAACTTCAGTCCTTAATAAGATAACTTTAGTCCAGTGCAACTTTAGTCCATACTAGTGAAACTTTAGTCCATAATTGTGAAACTTTAGTCCATAATAGTGAAACTTTAGTCCATAGTAGTGAAACTTTAGTACATAGTAGTGAAACTTTAGTACATAATAGTGAAACTTTAGTACATAATAGTGAAACTTTAGTACATACTAGTGAAACTTTAGTCCATAACTGTGTAATTTTAGATCTAAAAATAATCAATAACAAAAAAAAACGAGATAAAAATAAAATAGAAAATCATAAGAAATTCAAAAAAAATGAAAAACGATAAAAAAAAAATAAGATCTAGAAAATCATAATGAGATCTAGAAAAAAAAGCAAATAAACTATATCTAGAAAAAAAAGACATAAAAAAATGAGATCTAAAATAAAATAAAATAGAAAACATAGTAAATCTGAAAAATAAAAAACAAGATTTGAAATGATAGTGGTTGTGTTTTTTACTCATTTTACCTTTTTTCAGATCTAAAAAAAAATTCAAAAAAATGGCTAAAATATGATGGACGACAGGGAGGTAAAAAAAGATTCAAAAAAATGACTAAAACCAGCCCCATAATTATAACAGAAAAAAAAAGTGAGCATGAAAAAACAAGATCTAGGATTAAAAGAAAAATGAAGGACGACAGGGAGATAGATGGAGGACGTAGGGCCGGCGGCGGCGGAGGAGGGGCAGAAGTGGTGGTGGTGTTGGGGTTTGACATACGGAGGAGGAGGGGCAGAGGAGGAGGCGGATGTGGGAAATAACTGTTTACATCCCCTTAAAATTTAGGATTATAACAAAATTATATAATATGAAATTGCAAGTCATAGATATGAAAACGATACAAATGTCGAGAAAATGAATTAAACCTCTGGTCCTTAGCAAAATCGGCCTAAGAACAGATATCAAAATAGATATCCTCCTAATTGTCTCACCCAAGATAGATCGAGATATGCCCTTCTCCTTTGCTAGAAAGATCGATTCAAAGTTACTGTTAACTTTTTAGGTTTTGTGTTTAGTGTGTGATGGAGGCACAAGTTGAGAGAGTAAAAATTAGGTTAGAATTTTTCTCTTGTTCCCTTTGTTCTCCCGGCAAGCATAGGGTTTTATGAGGAGTTTTGTCTCCTCAAAACCACTACCCATGGACCGAAAAACCCGAGTGTATCTGGACACTTTTTCCGGTCATTTTAGCTTCTAATATAATGTAATACATTATAATCGTCATTAGTCAAAGACCGACATTATAATACATCATTAATTATAAATATCCGTATATTTATAATTTTCCAATTAATCATAACGGTTTATGTTTAATTAGCTTACATTATATACAACAATTAAATATAACATTTTTATATTCAATTTACGAATTACAGTTAATTCGTCTCAGCTAAATTTATTTAATCATTATTAAATAATTATATCATCATCACATTGACTAACCTTTTAGTCAAAAACACCGACTAACCTTTTAGTCATTTAATAAGGCATCACTATGATTATTTTCTCAAATAATCACATTTCTCAATCACATCCTTTAGGTGTGACTTTTAGGGACCAGTTGATCACCGCCATCTGTATGACGATAACGTCAAACTTATCTAGCAAGCCCACCGTTATCGATAAACGTTAATCAACTGATTACAATACAAAGTATACCCTGTGAACCTACAGAGATTTATTTATGTTATTGCACTAACTGTGGAGGACACTGGCCCCAACAATCTCCCACTTGTCCGTACAAGTGTATGTGCGATAACCGATTCTCATATCCATAATAAATTTTCTCCCACTCAATGTAAACCAATTTGCAAAGTCGCGTATTCACAAAGGTCGTAGTTTACAAGTGATCAGTATCAAGAGTGGTTTCCTCCGACTAGAGAGTAACTTAACTGATAAACGAATCTTTATTCGAGCATGGCCATGCATTTCAGTTACAGCTCCTCGAGTGGCCCTGAGAAATAACATAACCTGATAAAGGTTGGATATTTTCTTCAACTCGAATCTGCAGGATACAAGCGAGTATAAATGACCAATTGAAAATCTACTTAGCCTCCTGTTACGGTCGACCATGAGAAAGAAACCAAAGTCACCCAAAAACTGCCTTTATCTCAAGAGACAGTCGATAGTCAAAAGAATCGACTCTAGGAACACTATGGATGTCCTATCCACGACCTGGCCCCTAATGTTCTGAAACATTTAGGACTCCATAACGTCGTCACAAAATGTCCTGCGCAGTATCATTATAACCCGCATCTGTGATCGATCAGTCAACAGTTTGACTTATGGCTCGTTGAACCCACCATCAATCGACGTCACAAAATAATTGCCAGAGTTATCAGCTCATGTAGGCGATTACAGACCAAAACAAATATAATGTAATTCAGTTCACTTTGTGGTGTTCAATGTTGTCAGTACAACCCACATGAAAAACAAAATATAAAACAAAACGATGATTTTATAGATAGGTTTTATGAAAAAGATACAGGTGTCTAATCCATATAAAACAACTAATACAACTCAGGAACACGTTTGATTCCCATGGAAATAACGTGCTCTTCATGCTTATCATATCTCAATGGTTTAGTGAGAGGATATGCGACGTTATCATCCGTAGCAATCTTGTCTATCACTATTTCCCTTTGCTCCACGTAATCTCGGATCATGTGAGCCTTCCGTTGTACATGCCTAGACTTGTTGCTGGACTTGGGCTCCTTAGCCTGGAAGATGGCACCACTATTATCACAATAGATGGTGATCGGGTCATCCGAACTAGGAACTACAGTTAGTCCTTGTAAGAACTGACGCATCCATATAGCTTCCTTCGCAGCCCCTGAAGCAGCATAATACTCGGATTCAGTCGTAGAATCTGCTATAACAGTTTGTTTGGAGCTTTTCCAGCTGACCGCAGCGCCATTAAGAGTTAAAACGAATCCAGACTGAGATTTCGAGTCATCTCGATCCGTTTGGAAGCTGGCATCTGCGTAACCGATTGCGCATAGCTCAGTGTCGCCTCCATAAGTCAATACCCAATCCTTAGTCCTCCGTAGGTATTTAAGGATATTCTTAACAGCTATCCAGTGTGTTTCACCTGGATTGCCTTGGTAACGACTCGTCATACTCAATGCATATGCCACGTCTGGACGTGTGCATATCATGGCAAAAATGATCGATCCTATAGCTGATGCATAAGGAATCCGACTCATGCGCTCGACCTCTTCCGATGTCTTTGGTGCCTGAGCTTTACTCAAATGCATCCCAGAGACCATTGGAAGGTTCCCTTTCTTGGAGTTGGTCATGCTGAACCTCTCAAGAATCTTATCTATATAAGACTCCTGACTGAGGGATAACATCTGTCGTGATCTATCTCTGTAGATACGGATCCCCAAAACTCTTTGTGCCTTGCCCAGATCTTTCATCTGGAAATGGTTCTTTAACCAAACTTTTACCGAACTTAAGAGAGGTATGTCATTCCTAATCAAGAGTATGTCATCAACATACAATATTAGGAAGACAATCTTGCTCCCACTCGACTTGATATATAAGCATGGTCCTCGACCGATCGAGTAAATCCATTCGCTTTTATCACCTGGTCAAAACGATGATTCCAACTTCGAGAAGCTTGCTTAAGTCCGTAAATGGAACGCTTAAGCTTGCATACCTTCTTAGGATTTTTAGGATCAATGAAACCTTCGAGTTGTACCATGTACAACTCCTCCTCCAAATAACCGTTTAAGAAGGCGGTTTTCACATCCATTTGCCAAATTTCATAGTCATGAAAAGCGGCAATCGCTAAGATTATCCGAATGGAACGCAGCATAACTACGGGTGCAAAAATTTCATCATAGTGCAATCCTTGCACTTGAGTGAAACCCTTTGCCACTAGTCGTGCCTTGTATGTATCTGGTTGTCCTTCTACAGAATGCTTTATTTTATAAAGCCATTTGCACTGAAGAGGCCGAACGTCATCAGGTAAGTCAACCAGATCCCATACGTCATTCTCATACATAGAGTCCATCTCGGATTGCATGGCTTCAAGCCATAGCTTAGAGTCGGAACATGTCATGGCACCTTTATAGGTAGCGGGTTCGTTACTCTCTAGGAGTAAAACGTCATCTCTGTGACAACCCTCGCGAATGCGGAAATAAAACATACAAGCATGTGATTTCATTAGCGAAACTACGGTGTTTTTAAAACTTTTTACATGCCAAAAGAAAATACGAGGAGTGTCAAATATTACAAACCAAATAAAAATACCACAAGAGACGTAGTCTCTCAAAGTGATAACAAAAGACAAAGTTATTAGCATCTAGCTAAAGAACGTCTAGAGGTGTTTCATCCAGGGACAACGCCCGCTAGCTCACACCCGAACCCAAAATATCAAGCAAAATGCCATCCAATCAAGCAACCTTTTCATCCATGAAAAACATGAACGCCACAGTAAGTGGGGAGTAACTCCGGGTTCTCCCAGCCATATCACATTAAACGTACATAAAAGGAAATACAAAATAGAAGCATGCATATATAGATATACATGTGAAATACGAAAAGGATAGATAGGCAATTCGATATTTAATGATAAGAGCATATGGAATACAAATCCGAATCCATCATGTGATACAAAGACTCGGGGAAGACACTCTTAGGCAACCGAATACGCTCACTAGGGCTTGCATCTCACCGTTAGCGGTATAAGTTTGATAAGATTGAGACTCGACAAACAAACCATTCCAAGTCATCCAAAGATCAATCATATAATCATTCATCCAATCATAACGACACGATGACGACATCTCTCACGGTAAATGGAACGCACAAGCACCGTGTACATAGCAAGTATGATTAACACGCATCCACGGGAGAAAAACATTCCCTGAACGCATACACGATTCAATCCATTTCGTATATGTAGACTAATTTCCTCCTGGTAGGACGACGATAATAATACGGTCCTAGTCTAAACCTGGCCAGACTTTCGGAATAAGACGTGTTCCGATTCGACATGTGGTAAGACGTTCCACATCCAAGACTTGGTCAATCATAGACGCCGAGTACCCCAAATTCGGTCAACCTTCACGAAAGAGGCGGAAAAGAGCTCGAGCCACATAACAAGCGGTACGCTACATGCAAATAACACCACCTCTCAAGTACACAACATTTGACGGCGGGTCGATCAACGCATAGCGTTCAACTCCCAACAACGTCGTCATATGCCCACTACACATGCAATTAAGCAGTAGGATACCTCTCCGTTCCGACATTCCAGCCTTACGAACGGGAAGGTAGCCAAGGGAATGAGAATACAAAGCACAAGACAAAAATAGTGCTCAAACCGACTCATTTGTAAAAACCGACTCAAAGTGGGAACATATCGAAAACCGTCACAAAACATGAGAATAGGGAATTATATAAACTTAACTATGATCAAAATGAATCAATACATGATACATAAGCATTAGAACAAGTTTATGAAGCATAATGAATAAAAACATAGATCACCTCTCCAAAACAACGTTGTTTGGAAACCAACGAAAACAAGGGTCCACTTCAAATGGTAATAACTAGAGTTCTAGACTTGAAAATGCATAAATTCCAAATGGAGGTGATAGCCTATCCTCTTACGGTTCCAACGGGATGTCACAAGCCCAAAACAAGCAAGTAACGAAGGAGATATGATCATTTTATGAAAATGGGTCAGTGCAGGAAAACTGCAGTCGGCAAAGAGTGACGCTGCCTGCGTCACCACGACGCAGCCTGCGTCCTACACGGGATTCAGGAACGATCAAATATCAACAAGTTACCAACACAAAAATCCTCATTTATCATCACAAACCATAAATTCTCATATCAATTAACAACTAACAACATCCATCAACAACAACACAAGTCCTAAGCATACTAACCATAATCCAAATACGATTACTAGCCTAGAAAACACATAAAACACGTAAATGATATCGAGTAACCCTTCCCCGTTACCTTTTCGCGTCTTTAATCGATTTCTAAACCTTCCTAGTCTCCACCTACATACAATTAGATAATAAAAGATGAATATCATTCACCTTGAGAAAGACGGATAATTTAAAAAGCGAGAAAGACGGTAATTTTATTACCAATACGGATAGAGGAAGATAAGAGGGGAAGAATGAGACGAACTTACGTGAATTTGAGCAAGAAATGCGAGAGTTATGACGATTACAAGTCGGATAAAAAATGGAGGCTAGGTTTTGGTTGATTTCTTAGTGATGAAGAAAGAAATGAATTGTGAGGAAAAATTAGGTTAAAGGGAGTCTATGAAGAGAGTGAGTGGAAAAGTCAATAAAAGTCAAAGTCGCCTTAAGACGGGATTCACATGGAATCTCGCGGAAATTCCAAATACGAACTCGGAAATTCTAAATTCGACTCGGAACATTAAATTCCAAATTAAAACAAACATTTGCTGAAAAGTATCCGTAAAATATTTTACTTATAAAAAAAATAGGGTACATTTGCGGGTGTTACAATCACCCCACCTTTTAAAAAGTTTCGTCCTCGAAACTTGAGAGTAGAAAACAAAAGTATCAAGGACAAGAATCGGTTTTCAAAATTAATACGAAAACTCTTATAAGGGAACATCTATGAAACGAGGTTCATCTCGAAATTGGTTTAAATAAATTTTTCATAAGTGCGAAACTTACTTGCGGATCTCAAGAGTGCCCGTCGCGAACGACAACTCAAATTATCCAAATCAAATTAAAGTCGAAATAGTGAAATCGAAATTCAAAACAAACGTTAGTAAGTGCAGGACTAGTCACCAGACGTCTCCAATAATAAGTCCAAACATCCAACCAAACGCAAAATCCAAATATAAATGCAAAAGAAATCTATTTTCTCCAAAAAGAGGGTACACAATCCATCTTTAGACTTCTTTGAAAAGTTAAATTGGAAATACAATATGAAAATTTGAAGGTTTTCTCAAAGATAAAATCCAAAATAACAAGACATTACACAAACACAGAGCGACTCGAACATCAAGTTCACAAATCACGATAAAAAAATATATACAAAACACGCAAAAACGAAACAAATCGAACTCTTAGGGTTAGGAAGATCACGATGAAATCAGCACGAAGATCTACAAGAATTCGACATCACTAACTCTACTAATAGACCAAATCCTCAAGAGGATTCAATTTACCCAATTTTCAACTCATCATTTTCAATCATCAGAATTCTTACAAAAATATTTTAAAAATCCTGAAACTTCGAGTAACAAATCCCAATTATTCAAATCCAATTAGAATCTATTAAGGTCCGTCGGCACGGTAGACTCCACAACTAACAACCCACATGAAAGATTCATTGCGCACTCTATTCTTCTTAGTTTCATCAAACTCTTACTAGAAACTACCAACAAAATATTTATCTATGGAAACATGATCGCTAACAACCACAAAGTAAAGGACTTACCATGAAATCCATTAATCCAATTTACTTCAAACTCATTATCCTAAATTTAAAATGAACTTTCTCATCCTCGAAAGTCAAAACACAAACCACGCAACAAAACATAATCATCTAGGATCCAACTAGCCTCATCCAAAGTCTCACGACAAGGGAAAATCCACAATCCATTATCGGTTATAAAGATTCTTTAATACGCCATAACATCCTTAATTCGATCATTACTACGCTCGAAGCGTCAAATATAAATAGTCACATTAGCAAACTATGGTGGTTACTAATCCTCAAGATAAATGGGTTCACCATTCTAACTCTATAATCCATAACAAATGAGCATTCATTATCCAAAGCTTGCAACGAACATTTCTCAATCTCGAACTATGATTCCTAAAGAATAAAAGAACATTACTAATTCCAAACCACAAATGATCAATCACTTGGCAATCAGACAACCATTTAACTCATCTAATTCATCTAAAACTTAAAATGAATCAATTTTCATTTATGACAATACTCCTCAAACTTTGGGTACCGGCTCAATTTCCCTAAAGCAAAGTCTCTTTTAGAATCCACCAATTAGAGACATCTAATTCCCAAATGACATACCAAGCAACCGTTATAGTACCCAACAACAACGAACTATTATCATGATCCACTCAATTCTCAAAATACCACTACAATACCAATCTCCAATTCTAAAACCACTAAGAGAGGATATATTATCACTATTAGGATTCATCCTAGAGTTTAGGTTCTATTTCCAATGATGAAATACAACATGAACTTTGCTCAATCCAATGACACAAACTCTAGCTAAAGAATCCCAAATTACCTCATGCTTATTCTCTGAGCCTTACAAACGGAATATCCAATCCACTAGAGAAATGATGAAGGAGCAACGAGATAGAAAACGATACGGAATCTCAAGGAGAACACGAGAATAAATAAGGCACGAGATTACAAGAGAGGAGCGTTGAAAATAACGAGGTCAAGAAAGAGACAAAGCAGATAGTAGAGATATGAATATATCTGGGTAAGAAAGAAGATACGAGCATGAGATTTCTTAAAGATCAATCTTGACAAAAATATTCAAGAATGGAAATGAAAAGGGACAATGGCACGAGTAAAGGTTTAAGGTTTAATCCCCAAAATTTATTGTTTCAGGCTTAGGGTGATAGTAAAGCAACTTATCCCAAACAAAGGTCTCTTACAAGGGACCATCGTACCACAATCATCAAAGTAAGGTACACCTAGATTTAACAAATCGATTACAACCCAATTCATCCATCCTTTCATATCTCACG